>FWCC01000161.1:0-190592 GCA_900169235.1 Zarea fungicola | reverse complement strand
TGACGACGACCAAGACCACCAAGGCCCGAGACACGATCAGCGGGACCCGCACCCTGGCCCCCGAGAACCCCAGCGGCAGATCCGAGATCGGGCACAACATTGCTTATAACAGGGGCACCGGTGCGAGTGACCAGGTCTGGTTTAACATTATTGTCCTTTGGGGAAGCGTCGATAACCTTGACACCACCTGTGGAAACGTCGCCGAGAAGAGGAGTGACGGGGGCAGCAAGGGCGGCGCCGCAGATGCTAGCAAGCAGCAGACTGGTTGTAAAGGCCTTCATTTTGTTCCGGGAGAGTATTTATAAAAAGATACAACGCTAGAATGAGTGACGATGTCGCAAAGGAGCGTATGGGAGCTGAGTGAGCTGCGAGATGAAGGAGTATAAGTTGATGAGGTGAAAGAAATCGCTACTAGAGACGAAAACTGGGCAGTATATATATACAAATGAGATAACCTTATGCAAGCCTATCAACACTTCCCCCCTCCCCCCTTTTGTTTAAACGGATCTTCCTTTTCCTTTTTGTCTTGCCAAATTATCCACTGCAATGCATGTGTCCCCTATGAACATGGAAAGAGTATTGAACCGATTGGCTCAATTTGGGGTCATTCAATGTCCCCGTTGTGAGACCAGCTCATTTGGTTTTTGCAACAATGGGAGGTTCCTTGACAATGTCGCCAAACCCCCCACCTATGTATCTTCTCAAATAAGAAACAGCCAGTATGCACGGATAAGGACCCAGCGTATGAATTTACTTCTCCTAACTATAGAAGTTTTAAAAAAAAACAGGGCCTCTTCCCTGGTTCGACGCGGTCTGTCGCCGAGCCAGATATTGCTGATAAGACATATGACCTGGTGGATCTCCAAGGTCAACATGACTGCTTGGAGCCAGGGCGTGAGATTTCAGGGCCCCGGAAATTGGTGTGCCGGGTGGCCAGTGCAAAATGCGGTATCGCGATTGGACTTTGCGGGGGAAAAGAAGGGATACATTTTGAATGGGCCAAAAAAAGATGAGCGATCCAGCATAATATATTGGTGAGTATGCCTTTGAACCTACAGACCACTTACACAGATAGCAAGCCGCTGCCACATTTCTTTAGTCCAAGTCGACGATTACCTCAACGCAGCCTTACCCGCTCCCTCTTCTTCATACGGCTCAGTAAAATATGCCAAGGTTATCCGAAAAAGAAACAGTTCAATGCTGGCTGTTTTTTCTTCGCTTCGCACAGCGTATTAAACAGTGTCTCGGATGCTCATCACATTTATTGCGAGCTAGTGCGCACGCACGGACAAACAGTCTTTGAGTGAGACATTCTTTTGAGATTACCCAGACGGAAGGCAATACTGGGGAGGAGAGAATTTCCTACCATGTATTTCGCTTGTTATGTTTTGTCATGGCGCACTCTCTCCTCCTTGTTGCATGCGACGTGAGGTAGGGCATTATTCGAACACAGCTGAGATGCTGCATGACAGGGGCACAGCACCGCTTTCGATATTAACAAGGTCCATTATATTCATTCAAGACACTACTTAATTCTTCATAGCGGTAGTGGCAATCTTGTAGGCGTAATGTTTGTACTTGTCAGTACATCGTAGCGAAAGACGCGACTCTCGCGGGGCTACATTAGGTCAAATTACACAATACTGTGAAAGAAGTATAATCAGTTTAGAAAGTACTATGAACAATTAGTGAGCTTTGCTTATTGTAAAAAGGCGGGATGGCAGCGTTTTCTGCCATTTACCTGAAAACACAATAAGCAAATCATGTATGGGCGACATAGAGCATGTTCGATAACTATCAAATTAGAGACATGGAAAAATGCAACTTGCTTCTTGCATGTGATCAAACTAAAGGCAAGCTCTGAAACACAATCAACACCCAAAGCATCAATCTTTCGATATTCAAAGTTTCTTGCTCTTTCCTCTCTCCTCAAACAAAATCCATACATGTTCATTTGGCTTCTTCCCCTCCTCCATCACATCTTTCCCGACTCCTTATCGTACTTTCCCTGCCTTGCTGATTTACATCCTCATCCTTTGAATTTAGATGGGAGTGCCAGTAAGAGGGTTGTTGCCAGGCAGCGCATTAATCGGGCCCTGTCTTCCGATATTCTCGGTGGGCTCGGCCACCTCGAGCTGCTGCACGCTGGCGTGGCCGGGGGTGCCATCCGGGCCAACGTTGAGACTGCATCCGGCGTCCTGGACGCCGTTGGGGCCCGTGCAGGTGGCAATGGCGCGCTCGAGGCGGTCCTGGTCCGTCCAGCCCTGCAGGTAATCACCGTGGAGGCCATAGCCCGTGGGGTCGCCGTTGGCCCAAGCAAGGCGGTTCGGGTTCTGAATCGCGCCGGTGTCGTAGAAGAACTCGTAAAAGACGGACAGGATCGCCCTGGGGTGCGACTGCGGACATACGCCGCCGTTGTACGCTCCGATGGCTGGGAATGCGACCTAGTACCCGGGAAGAAAGCGGCAATGGTCAGCAAATGGGGGGCCGCGGCGGCTAAGGAGGGGGAGGGGGGGTTGTCTTCTTGTTAACTTACATGGGACTTGTGGTCGGCACTATCCAAGTTTTGTCCGTCCCAGCAGGATGGGAAGAACGTCTCGGCACGGAGACGACCGCATGGCAGATGAGTCATCTGAGGCGTATCGCCGGTGTTGGGTCCCTCAAGGCAGACATGGGACATGGCCTGGTCTTCAAAGTTGGAGGCGTTGTATGTTCTATTGTGCGGTATTAGAGAAGACAAAAGAAAAGAAGCCTCCGACACCCCATTGTCTCCCGTTACACAGACTATTTCAAGCTGATGCATAGTATAGAGAAGGCTAGGTGTATACATACCTGCGGAATGGGTTGCCAACAACCATGCGAAGACCTTGAGGAGGTGCAATAGGAAGCGGAGCACCGTTGCAGTTCTGTCGGCCTGGAGCATAGTCACAGGCACGAGCAATGTAATATGCGGCCTATAACATTTACAGTGGATTAGCAATATTTCACCAGCCGGAGTGGTATATGTAAATCATGTATGGAAAGCTATCGAGAACCCAGGCAAGGTAAAATAGCTTGGTATTAAAGCTTGTAGTATTGGATGAAGAAGGAGCGAGAGGAGCGAGAGGAGCGAGATACTCACATTGCCTTGCATAGTGACGAGTTCAAACCTTCCATCTGTGCGCTGATGGTACAGCTGAGGCTGCCAGTAGTTGCTCTTGTCAAGCAGCTTATCACACGTTGTAGCCTTTGCATTGCGTGCCTGCGCGTTGGTCTGTGTAAACTGGAAGGCAGTACCGCCCGTGACGACGTGGACATGCGGCGAGAGGCCGCCCGGTGCCACGATGGGATCGCCGCGCTGAATAGTCAGTGTTGCGCAGTTGACCGTGAAGAGTTGGGCCTGAGTGGTGCCGAGGACCATGGCACCGGTCAAGGCAGCAGACAGGATGGACGTTGTCGACGGCATCATGAACAAAAAAGACTAAAACTCAGAAGAGAGCAAGTTCAGGATGGAAAGCAAACGGATGTTGAGAGCAATCACTCTTAGATGGAGAGATGTTGATTAACTTGATGTTATCTGGTGCTGAACTGACTTCATATCGTCTCTAGAGGAGGGTATATGCCATTCTTTATAGTTTTCATTGCCAGTATATAGCTTTCTGATTAGAACCCCGTCATCTATTATCCTGGCTTATACACGCCCCATGAATTTCATGCATAACACGACCCCATGGCTCGGCTTCCATTCGTTTCAACTGCCATGGCCAAATATATTGCGCACCAGTGTGACATCCAATAGACGATGGTGCTAAATCAGAATAATGACGGCGTGTTCTAATTTCTAATCGTACATCAAGCAGAGAACAAACACCATGAGCATGGGGATTGGGGAAAGAGGGTGTTTGGGGGGTGTTGTCGATCGTTGCTTTCTCCTCTCTTTTCCGGCATTTGAACTATTATTGCCCGGAAGCTTTCAACACGGCAAGGTTTCACAAGAAACTGGGGTTAGAGAAGCTAAAAGGATGTCAAGGGGTGTGAGTGGATAGGGGAATGAAGTTAATCTGACAGAGTTACATCGAAGAAGAGTAAGAAGGCAAAAAATTAGACGAGAGAATCTGAACAGGCAATTGTGAAGAGTGAATTTCTGAGTTGTCACGTCCGATCCTCCCCGGGAGAGGAAGCAACGATGCTTATTGGCCGTCGTCAAAGACTTTTACATAATTAACTGTGCAATACTCCCATGTAATGAATTCATCGGGAGCAGATATCTTAGGTGCTTAAAAATTCCGCAGGCTTGCAGATGACGAAATGGCCCGAATTGGTGCATGAAGAAAAAGTGAAAAGGGGTGGTTCATGTCTGGCGGTGTTTGTTGAAAGTAAGCATGCTCTCGGTTTTGCCACTTAGCTCGATTTCCCTCCCCCGACAGAAACGATGAAAGGTATAGCTTTTTACCATGCAGTGGCGCTCAGTAAGAAGGAACCAGCATCGGGGAAGTTCGCTAATGTGACCTTTGAAGAGCCTTGTGCGTGTCATTCGGTGGTATGTTTTGTTGGCTTTTTGCTCCTATCTAAACTGCCGTTAACTGGCAGGAGTGGGTGGCCTCTAAGCAAAACAAGGGAAGAATTTGTGGTAACAAAGTTTAGCGATAGTTTATTTAGTGATAGCTTAGACTACAGCGGTAACGGCGTTTTCTACGGCAACACAATATTGTCTTGTCTTGTATGTCCAGCTTTCATTCTATGATCTCTTTCTTGGGACACGAGGTCGTCTCATTCTCTTTCTTGAGTAATTTCCTACGAGCATGCAGTCTTGAGTTTTACTTACAGTCTATATTGAGTGGTATCCCACGTGCGGCTCCGCTGCGGTCGTGTTTAGGAATATGCGAAATGCGGCCGCACTGCATGAAGATCGTGAGAATCCGGGGTCAAGTGAGAGGGGGCCACACCTAGCTATCGAAACCATACTTTAAGCAAAAAAAGTAATGGTGGCTTTCACTACGACTAATCTACGCTCACCATATTAGACTATCATCAACCAGGTGTCGTGGGGGGGTCAATCTCGGCATTAGCTATAAGCCTTGGGGTCCGTCATACCATGACTCTGTTTACACCACGCTTGAATGCAGCATCATGGGACAGTTGATTCGTCCAAACTTATTTTGGTTAGCGAATACACCATCTTGAGAACTACTGCAATGAGATTCAACGCGTGTCATTGGAAGAGTGGACGGAAAAGGGTCAAGGAAAAGCTGCGCCAAGGGTGTTAGAGATTGATGCAGGTTAGTAAATCGGTCCTTCTCGTCACGGGGGGCTAAAACAACCCCGCCATTGCCTGGTTCCCCAAGCGAGCCCTGCTACTAGCTGAGCGATGAACCATTGTTTCCTATTGGCGGGGACAGACAAAAGTATGTCTTCGCAGCAGCCCATCCATCCCTTTTTTTCCTTGCGGCTTTTCGCTCACATTTTAGAAATGGGAGCTTGCATGATGCAGTACGTTTCCCAAATTAACACAGGCTCGTACAACGCGGGGCAGGAAAGCTCGGGGGTGGCGGGCATGGTCCTGACAAGCCTCGTAATATAAACAAGCAGTCTCGGGCCGAAGAGAGCTATTAGGGCGACATTCGAAGAGACGCGGCGCACGCACATGCGCGTTCATGTTCGGATATGCACATATGTCGCGGGGTAAGGCTTGCGAGTTGCGCCGTCTATAAGCGAATAATGACTTGGCTGCTGGCGGCCGTGGCTTCTGTAAAAAGTCAAGTTTTTCAACTAAAGATTGCATCGACACCATCCCAGGAAGTCGTCTCGGTATCGAGTACGGCTAATTGCAGGACCTGGCTGCCCGACAACTCTCTTTCCCATAAGTATCCGTGTTGGCGGAGCAAGAGTGTTTTGGGTAACTTTAATCTCAATCAGTATGGCTTTGCTGTAAACAGGTGCAGCGGCGGCTGTGCAACCACATCATGCAGTATATCAGTAACCTTTTGGTTCATCGTAAATGAGAAGCCAGTTTGCGGGGAAAGCAAGATTGGCGATGGAGCCGTTTGATGGTGATAATTGGTCCAAGAATGGGCGCCGGGATGAAACGTCCAATGACGTGGTGGGTTTCCGCCAAATTGGGAAGCCATGCAATTCGTCGCCGCACTTTCCGCTACTGCCTACCCTACAGTGGTGATGCCCAACTTGCCGGACAGGTTGTGTTGCTCTGCAAGAGAGAACGCAGTCTTTTTTCTGGCTTTTCAGCTTGACGTGGTGAATCCCTCACTCCCGTACCCCGAGGTGAAAACATCTTCGGTCGGTACTGACCAAGTGGCATTTCAAGCGTTGTTTCCAAGTCTAGAGCTGTAGACAGATGGGACTAACTTTGTTCACTTACCATATCGAGAAAAACCACAAGCCAGAAAAACAGTCTTCACTCACAATAACATCTCAGTAAAAGGCCAGTGAGCTGACCGAGATTACTGGCGTCTGCATCTGCTTTTGCTGGACATTTCTTCTGACTTAGAACCCCGTGGTGCGCAAGGACCTTGATTATGGCGATTGTGGATGGCCACCAGAAGACCAAATGCGTCCATACTATTGGCTCACCGACTTTTGCTGAATCTTGACAAGCCACATACCTCAGCCCGGCGCCTATCCCCTCCACGCTTCCAGGCACCGGATTCCCCGGCAGAACGTCAACGCAGCAGGTCCTTCACGTGGCAACCAGCGTGGGAGACTGGTAGGGAGGGCAAGATGTGTAAGTGCATTGCGTACTGCAGAATAGTCAAGTGCCCGTATCGAGTAGTGATTGCCGGTGCCATGATTTTACAACGTCTACGATTACACTAATGTAAATGTGCTTCAGGCAAGTATTAGTTGCTGGTATTTGGTATCCTAGCGCAGGGCATCGCCTCCCAGAGTCACAGGTGCCCAATAGTGGAGACTAGGAATCCTGGATTTATGACGATGTTCCGCAGTCACCGCCTCGTTCGCAGTCAATAGTTGCGTATCGCGAGCAGTCCCGTGTTGAATGGAACGGCCAACTGCCACGGTTGTGGGAAAATGGTAGTGCTTGGCGCTGCGAGAGAAAAAAGCTTCCATCTTTGGGCAGATACTGGAGGTGCCAGGTCAGGTCAACTGGAACGTGAGTGCCTGTGCCATCATGTCATTGTGGCTGGTATTACTTGGCCAGGCGTTGGGCAAATGTGCTGTGGTAATCGGCTACTACGAGCCTGGCACGTTGAGGGTGGTGGTGTGCAGCGCTGTCTTTGGCTTGATAAATTGGACATGCCAGCTCAGTGCACGGTTTAGGTAGATAGCTCCGGGGGCCGTCGATCGCTCCCTGAAAGGGCAGGCGACGGAAGCTTTTGCCCTCTGCAAGCTCTGGGTTGGAACGTGCGCGTCTTCTACCAGTATCTCGTCAGGCTGGGGCTAAACTAGTTGAACAGGGCTACGCTGGCCTATCCTTCGTATCCCGCTGTGATAGCGCTGTAGCTACGGCAAGTTGTTAGTGGTAACAAGCAAGGTTGGTGAGATTGATAAGTGAGCGAAAGGCGACCTCGCCACACACACGAGAAGTTGAGCAAACAGCGAAGTAGAAGAACAGCGTCGGCGCTGGTGGAGCTGTCCTTGTCCACGGCTCGAGATTTGTCTCTCAAGCTAGCCATGGCCCTTGGGCACTGATGGGTGTAATGGGGCGGGCGGGCCGGCATGTCGCGAAGGATGATGGTAGTGGTGTGGTGGTGGTGTGTGCTCTGTGCTGCTTGTGGTGGTATCAATCTGTAGCTGCGGCGGTGGTGCTGAAGGAGGGGAGGAGTGGCCGGAGGGGGTGGACGGTGGCGGGTGAACGGTTGCGTGAAGCTTCAGCTGGTTTGAGATAGACGATTGGCACACAGACAAGACAGAAGGATGCGGAGAGTGATAGTGAGCAAGTGTCTTGTAATGCGTCTTGGTGTTTTGGCGATGCTGATGAATGCTGCTGGGCGTTGGCAATGCCCTGCCACTGGCTGCCGCCTCAGGTACAGAATACAGGGTGTATTGTTAGCGCTAGCAGCCTGTAGCCAATTATTTCCAGGTGGCAGCTGGCGGACCAACAGAACATCGTAAAAAATGAGGCCACGACAGGGGCGGCGACTGTGCAAATGGCCAATCAAACGCTACTAAGCCACCAACACGGGGTGGAGAGTGGCAGTACGCCTGCTGGGACCCATAGAAAGAGCTGAATCAGCCAGTCATAGTCGGATAAAGAGAGTGGCTACCCCCGTCCCCTCAAATCACGTTGAGGCATTTCGTTTTTCTCTCCTTTCATGGTCCAATCAAGCCATTGAATCTGCGTCGCCCTCCGCCAAGCGCCTTTGTTGTGTAAAGTACACCTCTATTTTCCCTTTGCATAAAAGAAGGCATTGCATGTCAATCTGCAGAGCGAGTGTTGCACAGCCTGCACCAACTTTGTGTGTGCTTACCACATTCTACGCTATTTCTTTGTCCACCGCAACGGACCACCGCAGCTGTCGGAAAAGGCTAGGACCAAAAAGGACTTGCACAACTCTCTGTCTTTTATTGCTCCGTACCTTCAGGCTCGAAGTACCAACTGCACAACGACGTTTTTGACCAACCAAGCAGTGCCGCCTTCTCTCCACCCAACCAACCAGTCTGCCTGCCACTTGCCAGCCAGATTTTCCCAGCTGGTCCGCTAAAACTTGGCTACAGCACGTCCGAGCCCACCACAACAGTGCTCTGTACTGTACAGTCCACCGCCAGCCCGTCCGCCACAGGTGCTTTTGCTGCGGCCAGTTGTCATTGGTGCTGAGAGACGCGTTGATTTTCGTTGTAAGTTGCGAATACTTTCATCTCTTACTTTCCGTATCTTCCCCCCCGCTGTTTATGCTCTGCCGCTATTTTCTCTCTCTTTATTTCCCACTGAAGACGCTTGGTGTTCTCCCCCGCTCGCCTCCTCTCTCGTTGGCAAGTTCCGCCCTCCGATTCCGCGAAGCTCGGCAATGCACCGGGTTGAACGCGGCTGGCAGTGCTGAAGCTCCGACCTGGATGACGAGTTAAGAGCCGCTAAGCCGAAATGGGGATGTATTGGATGAATAAGTGGAGATGATTGATTGCAGCAGCGGAAAAGCGGGTCCTCGCTGTGCGTGGAAAGCACACAGGCTGCAGCACAACCAGGCAGACAGACAGTCTGCAGGAGGAGCAACAGTTGGCAGCAATTACATGGGCAGTTGAGAAAAATTACAAGGCCGGCTCGTGTTCTGGGTTTCTCTGGCATATTTCCCCACTGCTAGCTGCATCTGCACCTACCTACAGCTGCTGCTGCGGACCACTGCGGACCAGCGCTGAAGGCCGCAACGCCCACTGCTCCTTCCCAAAACTAAAATCTGCTCCTCCCATTCTCTCGCGCACCAACCACCTTCTTCCATCCGCTAACCGGCCCCCCTCTCATCCAGCAAATCAGCTTCTCGCACCGCGTCTTTTCTCACGGCCATCGTAACTTCGCGATACAAGAGGCCTATCATCGTCGTTTTGCTCGACCTTTTCGTCGCCATTGGATCCTTCTTCATCGTCAGGTGACAGGGCGCGTCTGCGGCGCCTCGCTGATCCACGTCTCAACGCCCTTTGCGAATCTTATTTTCTGGCAAATCACGTCGTAATTTTGCTAGATTTTCTTAAGCCGCGCCCAACGCGCAACTCACAGCTACATCGCCTAGCTGTCGCACAACTTGCAAGGTGAGCATTGCCATTTTCCACTTGTTATACATTCATGCCTCTTCCCGACCCGGCGCATTCGCATCATGCCAATTCCTAGGCTTTTTCATTCTCCCTCGACCCAGGCTTCTCTTCCTTCAGCCCAGGCCTCGTGCAGTGCACTCACTGCACCAGTGCCTGCGCGCTTTTCCCAGCCCAACTAGAACAGGTCCAACACAACAGAACACTCACACAGCTGCTTGCACATTAGCTTGCCCGACACGGCTGGATGTCATCTGCTCATTGTACAATTGAACAGCACTGTTGTGTAAGTACCCGTCTTTAGTGCGTCATCCATCCCTATTTGCTACCCGAGTCTTTCTTCTTTCACACGCTGTTCTGCTCGCTATTTGCCTGCGGATCCCGCATCCGTCGTTGGCTCCAGCGAAAAAAAAAAACACTTGCCAACATGAATGAGCCTGGCAATGGCACAAGGATACGCGCATTTGCAGACTAGCAAGGCGCATCAGACGCGGCCATACCTTGTCTGTTTGTTTGGCCACGAGCAACAGAACCGGTACTTATCCGACCGTCACCTTTCCCTCAGCAGGCTGATCGCAAACCGTCGATTTCCATCCTGATGCGCGTCCCTGCTGCTACCACTCTTCCCTATTGGGCATACAAGCGGCCCAATGCTCGCATCCATCGCACCAGGCTGCTTTGTGCCCATTTATAGGTCAGGCTGACATTCGCATCGCCGCTTGACCATCTTTTTTGCGCCGCTTGAAATGGATGGTTGATCCCTCCCCTACTGCTGTGCAGTGCTTTGTCGCATTAACATGCATGAGCTGCCAGCGCATCAAATGGGGGAGGGGCACCACCGCCACAAGCCACTAAGAGCGGCTTGGGTTTTGCGATCGCAGCCCCAGTCATCACTGCCCTGTCTTCGCTCTGTTCAGCCCTCTTTGCCCAATCATTTACAATGGTGATGTAATTTGCTAACCGATTTGATATTTGCAGAATCTGTGCATGCTCCCTCCTCTGTCTACGCCGAAAGTTATACTATAACGCAAGCGTCTGTCAAATACTCCGGCCTGTCCGCCTTTCGAATTACCTGTTGCGCTCACTAGTGGGACAACAGGCCGCAAACTTGTACCGGCCAACGACTAACACATCCCCAAACTCGACCATCTTTTGGTCCAGTCATACGTCATGTACCAACCTCAGTATGGCGTGCCTCAACAAGGCATGCAGCAAGTCCCTTACAACATGAACGGCATTCAAGCTGCAGCTATGGCCGCCACCGCTGCTGCCTCTGGTTCAAATTATCCGTACATGCATTCCGACCCTAATATGCCTCAAACTTCACCAAGAATGGGAAAGAAGGATGGCCGTCCCTCTCCCCGAATGAACAATCAAATACCGCGCCGAGTAAGCCAATCGGGCGTCCCTAATCCGCAAGCTATGATGGGCCGACCCGGCGTCCCACAGGCACAGATGGCCATGGCTCACCCGCAGTCACCAGAGATGCCCGCAAGCGGCGTGGAAGAATCCCCCCTCTACGTCAATGCCAAGCAGTTCCACCGAATCCTCAAGCGCCGTGTTGCGCGCCAACGCCTAGAGGAGCAGCTGCGCCTGACATCAAAAGGCAGACGCCCTTATCTTCATGAGTCGCGTCACAATCATGCCATGAGGAGACCGCGCGGACCTGGTGGTCGTTTCCTGACAACAGAAGAAGTCGCTGCCATGGAGAAGGACGGCACTGGCCCGGATTACAGCCCCGAAGGGAGCCATGCTGACGAGGAGATTCACGAATCCCGCGGTGCAGGCAGCAAGCGCAAATCGGAAACTGCTCCCGGCGGTCAATCCAAGAAGTCCAAGAAGAATGATGAGGCTGACGACGGCGGTGCCGACGGCGCCAATGAAACCAGCTGATGAAACAATTCGATCACGTTTGACCGGGAACACAGCCCTGGAGTTTTATTGTGACTACTTTTTAACGACTTTACGAACACTGCAGTCGAGTTTGTCTTGCTCTATGCTCGCCATATTACGCTGCTCTTCATTTTAAACGCGGTCGATTGAGGCACTGGCTATTGCAAGGTATTTGTTGGATCTATACCTGTCGCCGAGGGTGGCATCTCTTGCCCCTTTGCCACATTCCTGGGACTATTTGGCACCATGTTGCTTGAATTGTCTTTGTTTAGGCGTACTGGTTTCGTTGTGGTGGAAAGGAATTCGAGAGTTTTGATATGGACAGTGCTGCTCTATACGGGACATGATTTCTATTGTATATGGCGCACCAAAGGAATAGCGAATGGTTGGGATGATTGGTGTGACTTTCTGCGATGGATACCCCCCCTGAACTTGCCGGACACTGTCCGCTTTGTTTTACCTCATGTCGACATTTGCTGGATGGGCAGGCTTGAAGCCGGCAATTTCTCCAATATTGTGGTCGGGAGGCAGCGAACATGCACTTGACTACAAGGCACTGGGACAGCCACTAGGTTTGAAATGAGAAGCCAAACAGCGAGACGGAAAAGTAAAATGCATGACCAAAAGAGAAAAAAAAAATGCGGCAAGCGGAGCCGAGAAATCAACTTGAAAAGTTGATGGAGAGCCTGAGCGGTAGCTTCATCACCACACACAGAAAAAGCAACAGTGGATGGGGAGAAGGATATGCAGAGAAGAAGATGTTGAGTGCCGGGCCACTCGCAGACATTATATTCGATCTTTTCACTTTTTTGAGCAATGGGACTTGGATGGTGTTTTTTTCTTTTTATTTTATTTGGGTGGCGGGTTATAGAAAGCAATGGTTGGTTTGGTCCGTCGCCGGATACATGCCTCGGAAAGGAATTATTTCTGCCAGTATTTATTGTCAAATTGATACTATGTACTTGATGTAACTTGGGTATCTGTGTGACGGTGCTTTATCAAAAGCAGTCTTGGTGCATCTTGTACTGCTTATGTTTTGTTGCCCAGACCGGAGTTTTGGACAAAGGCCGGTCGTTGATGTTGCCTGGAAATACCTACCTGTAGGCTGCAGGCCGAATCTCACAGCGGGGATTCTATGGGTTGTAACAGTCTGGGGGAACTGTGGGGCTGACCGGCGCTAACTTCTGCTAGACAGTGCATTCGGTACCGCGGGCATGCTTATGGTGCCTCGGTTGCTAAAGCTCCTTCAGCAGACGTGATAGGCCTGAATCTACCTCGAACCCCGGCCTATATTTATTACCTGACAACAGTTACACTACAGTTTACCTTGCAGCCTCGTCCCTTTTACTTTTAACCGTCCTTTGCAAGCGCTACAACCAAAGCTGCAGTACGAGAGCAGTTGTCTATCCTGATACGCTGACGCAGCTGGTAACATCTGACTGGGAGCCCCGCCGCAATTGAACCTCAATTCTGCGCAGGCAGGTAGGTAGTCGTTTGTCTCTTCCGGCAAGACCGACCATTCGACGCCATGGCTGGCAAGATTCGGCAGCCAATTGACGAAAAGGCATTTGCCAAATACGTTGACGAAAATGTCCCCGAAATTCAGACACCTCTCGAGCTGAAGCAGGTACGTGCGCGTTTGACATGATGCGGCCATCCATCCAAGCCGCTAGATTCAGAATCGTTGCTAACCTTGAGGCGTTTTTCCTCTGCACTTCCAGTTTGGTTTTGGCCAATCCAACCCGACATATCAAATCACCGACGCCAGAGGCAACAAGTTTGTCATGCGCAAGAAGCCACCAGGGAAGCTCCTCTCCAAGACGGCGCACCGTGTCGACCGCGAGTACCGCATCATCCACGCCCTCCGCGACACCGACATTGCCGTCCCCAAGGCGTACGCGCTCTGCGAGGACGACGGCGTCATCGGCACGCCATTTTACATCATGGAGTTTCTCGACGGCCGCATCTTTGAGGACTTTACCATGCCCGGTGTGGGCGCCGAGGAGCGCACGGCGCTGTGGAAGGCGGCGATTGAGGTGCTCGCGCGCTTCCACAAGGTGGACATTCGCAAGGTCGGGCTGGAAAAGTTTGGCAAGCACACGGGCTTCTACTCGCGACAGCTGCAGACGTGGATGACCATTTGCAAGATGCAGGCCCAGGCCGTCGACGTGGAGAGCAAAGAACCCGTGGGACAACTGCCGCACTTTGACGAGATTACGGCCTTTTTCAATGACGAGAGGCTGCAGCCCAAGGATAGGGCTACGCTTGTGCATGGCGATTTCAAGATTGACAATGTCATTTTTCACAAGACGGAGCCTCGAATTATTGGCATTTTAGAGTGAGTTTCCCTCCTATCCCAGATGAGAAGCAGAAGACAAACGACGACAGAGAAAAGGGAGAGGAAGATGGAAAAGAAAAAGGAAGATGCTAACAAGAATTACTTGCAGCTGGGAAATGGCCACCATCGGTCACCCTCTCTCCGACGTCTGCAACTTTCTCACTCAATTCTACCTCGCCAAGTCCCCCAACATGACCAAGGCCCCCGGCATAGAAAAGGCCCAGACGGCCGCGTTTCTGCCCGGAAGAACACCCGGCATGCCCCAGCCGGAGCAAATCATCAAGTGGTACACGGCCGTCGCCGGCTACGACCCGCTGCCCGAGCTCAGCTGGGGCGCGGCCTTTAGCATCTTCAAGCTGGCCGGCGTCTTGCAGGGAATTGCGGCTCGCTATGCCGTGCGCCAGGCGAGCAGCGCCGTGGCCAAGGAGCATGCCGTCACCAGAGTACCCATGGCCAACTTGGCCTGGGACCTGGCGCAGGTAGCTCAGAAGGGAGCAAAGGCACGTCTATAGATGCAGAGGCAAGGGAAGCTGATATTTTTGTAAAATTAACATGAAAGTATATGAACAAAGGAAAATAAACAGAACCAAAAAAAGTTACTGTTGATTGTCGAATTTGTGTAATAATGCCTCGAGTGAATAAGAATAAATTAAATTAATGAGAGATCAAAGCTGCGTCAGTGGCGCTCGCTGAAGAGAATAAGGTCGGAGGGTTGTCACCGCTAGACACAGTATTTACCAAGCGTGCTTCGGTAGTTGTTTTCTAAAACCGGCTTCGGCCTCGCCAGTCCCTTCACCCTTGGAATAGCCCCCCACGCACATTCCGTTTTCCAACGCCTCTTCAAACCTCCTGCCAAGCTCCCTTGCGCAGTTTCATCATCGTTGTGTTGATTATTCTTTTCTCTCTCCTTTCATTACCGCGACAATATGCTATTCGTAAACCAGACGTGACGGCGTGTGCTGGTGTACAGACGGAATCCTTGACAAAAAGTTTAGCTGAATAAAACCAAAAAAATCGGGACCTGAATTGACAGATACCTTTCGAGCCAGTACACTCGCCGCCCTTATCAAGAACGCAAACCTCAGCATGGAGGAATCAACGCGGCGGCGCATCACACTGCCGGCGCCGAACGCCGAGCGTCGGCCTCTTCTCAGCAGAATGTACACCGACCACGGCGACGACGAGGGCATATACAGCTGCATCACCAACCCCCACAGCCACCTGCCCGTCTACACAACGATACACCGTATACGGCGCGATATTACCAGTGTAGTGGAAGACTACCTGAGTCTGGAGCAGCTGCGCGATGTGCGAATCAACATCACCGTTGTGCGGCCGCTTGTTGACAAGTTCTATGAACTCGACGACCTCTCGATTGGTATGATCCCAACATGTGGACAAAAAACAAAAACAAAAGCTCTGCCTGGAGCCATAATATAATAATGGAAATATGCTAATAATGCTGGCCACCGTAGTGTACTGCCTACTGGTCAACCGCGCCCAGTTTCTCGACGAAGAATCCTACTCCAGCAACCGCCAAAACGTCAACTGGACGCGCGCCACCCTCTGCGAGATTATCGCCACACGCATCCTGCGCCGCTTCGGCGAGGATCACGACGGCCGCGAAGGCCTCCTTTTCCTTGCCCACGTCCTCGTCGCCGGCTTCGACCCGTACCAAAAGGCCCCTCGTCACATCCGCCAGCAGGCCGAGCGGCGCATCTGGCGCGGCTATCACCGCACCCTCCCGTCCCTCGAGGTGGCCATCCTGACGGAGAGCAAGCACTTCCTGAGCTCGTCGACGTGCCAGAGGATCGTGTCGGCTATTTATGAGGGCCGCATCATCTACACGCCCTCGACGCAGTGGGACATTATCCCGGACCACTACAAGCTGAAGCCGATCTCGCTGTACGATCCGAGGGACTCGCCGCTGCTGAACCAGTACCGGCTCATTGTGCCCCGGACGCGCACGATTCTCGAGTCGATTCAGTTTACGATTTTGCTGGTCCTGTATTTTGCCGTCATGGTTCAACGGGAGGATCATGCGTTGACTGTCACGGAGGGGCTTTTTGCAGTGTATGCGTTTGGTTGGGGTTTGGATCAGTTTGCTACGTTGATTGCCCATGGCTGGTGAGTGCATTACACCCTGTCATATTATCGCATTGTGTCTCTTTTTTTTTCCTCTTCCGTCTGCTAATCTTCTAACAGGAACGTATACACGCAAAACCTGTGGTCATTCTTGGACGTTGGGTTCGTGTTTATCTACAGTGCCTACCTGATCCTGCGTGTGCATGGATTCCGGACCGGACTCGCAGGCCCGGGGGAGCAGGCCTTTGATGTCCTTGCTCTCGCTGCGCCGGTGTTGGTGCCGCGGCTTGCGTTTACCCTGCTCTCCGATAACCTAGTCTTTCTATCCCTGCGCTCGATGATGGCAGATTTCTTCCTGCTCACCGCGCTCTCTGCGTGGTGCTTTTTCGGGTTCCTGCTCTCGCTTCTGTGGCTTGGCCAGGGTACGCACCCGTGGCTCACCATCTCCAAGTGGATGATTTTCATCTGGTTCGGGCTGGACGGCACGGGCATACAGAGGTCGGCTGAGTTTCACTGGTTGCTGGGCCCAAGCCTTATGGTGGCCTTTGCCTTTTTGGGCAACACATTGTTCCTCACGATTCTCGTCTCGATGCTGTCCAACACGTTTAGTACCATTTCCTCCAACGCGACGGCCGAGATTCAGTTTCGACGCGCAGTCCTCACCCTCGAGGGCGTCAAGGCGGATGCCATTTTTGCATACCAGCCGCCCTTTAACATTCTCGCCGTCTTTATCTTCTTGCCCCTCAAGTTTATTGTGAGCCCGCGCTGGTTTCACAAGATTCATGTCGCTACCGTGCGCCTCGTCAACTTGCCACTTCTGCTCATCATTGCCGTGGCCGAGCGCCGCATTCGATGGGATGGGGATGAATACAATAAATCTAGCACACCAGGTGGCGGTAGTGGTGGTGGTAGCGGTCTTGACGACACGACCGCCCGGAAATGGTTCTGGCAAAAGTGGCAGCTGTCCGCCGGCCGGTACATTCGGTCCGTGTTCGACGAGCCGCCACCCGAGGATGTGCACAATGACATTTCCGTCGACGACACCATGACGCATCACCTCATCCGCCGGCAGTTTACGCGGCAGACGACGGGGGGCAGCCTATCCGTGCGGAAGCCGTCGCGTAGGGACTCGACGTTTCCCGGGATTCGCGCCAAGATGCGGCGATCCTTTTCGGCGGCGGAGCAGGAGCATGAGAGCTTGGAGACGAGGCTGCAGGAGATGGAGAAGGCCATGTTGCGGATGGAGGCGATGCTGGCGCAGCTGATTCCTGATACACAGATTGGTGTGGAAGAAGATGAACAAAAATATGATGAGGATGGCGATAGCAATAGCGATAATGAGCAGGAGGAGGGACGGCGAGGGCATTTGCATGAGTCGGCTATTGACGATGCGTCAGAGGGTAGCAGTCTGGCGGCTCTGAGGGCTGTTGGTGAGGACGGGGATGAGGGTGGATTTGCTACTGAGCGCTCATTTAAACGATGAGCTTTTATTTCCTGTGTCTGTTCTCTACTCGTTCTTGGAGAAATCGTTTCATTTGTTTGCACACATGGCGTTGTGGATATGCCACGAGAGTATTTTGGCAGAGCAAGCATTTTGCTGATTACAATAGTATGATGCTGCTTGGAGAATATATACCCATTTTCGATTGCAATTCTTTTTCAAGACGCCGCGGAATGGCATGACCTTTGCTATGATTCACAGCAAGTGAAGAAGGGGTGCACAAACGGAAGAAGACGAACCAACTTTTTTTTTGGGCGAGGCACCTGCAGCATCCCTTAACTTGGACACTCAAATTCCAAACAAGCCTTTTTTTTTTTATTTTTCTCTTTACAGAGGACTTTGGAGACTCCGAAAATTGATTTGAAATCTAAAAAGCCATGTGCATTGTCACGTACTTCAAGCACCTCGAGTGCAACCACATCTGGGCCGTCGTCACCGAGCCCTGCCTGCCGTACATGGGCTTCACCAACTGCCCGACCTTCACCGCTGGCGGCAGCAGCGCCAGGGGCGTCGTCGTCGTGCACCCCATCACCGGCCAGCTCGTGGGTACAAACAACATGCGAGGTGGGCGCATCAAGGCGAGGCCCAAATTTTACAAGACGAGGACGAGGCTGTGCCCCAAGTGCGATCTGGGCGGCGTTTGTGACGCCAACGTGACGAGAATGGTAGCTGATATGGGATGGGGGTTTACCTTGGGCAAGGACGTCGCGGAGGAGCAAGGGAATTGTGGTGTTGACTTTAGGTTGGGGAGTTCGAGGAATGGATGTGTGATTCTCTGAAGGATGGGGCGCATGGTGACTGTTTGCGAGTGGAAGATTCGTTTGTACTTGCTTGGACGTGGCAGGAACGGGCAAAGAATTATGAATGAATGAAGTTGGCTTATTATTTTTTAGTAGCAACGGTACAGCTTTCCTCATATCTAATTCATCAGTGGCTAAAAAAGCGGAATCGTGGCGTGGGAATACCAAGGTGAAGAAAGGCTTGTAGCACAAAGTGAGAATGCCAGGCTGAACCGTTTGTAATACAGAGTGAGAATACTAAGCTGACGTGCTTGTGAGTTCAAAGTGATGACAGTTCCTTTTGAGTCTGTCATACCTATTGATGCATAATATTGTTCGCGGAACGTTCTTGAATCACATGGGTGGCGGCCATTACATCCCTCCAGCCTCCTGTTGCGTATAAATAATGCGACATTCTGCGCTTTATTTTTTTGTCCAGCTCAGTACTATCTCCATTTTTACCACATCTTCTCTCGTCCCTTCCATTTTCTATACTTGATATCACGCCTTCTCGCTACCCTTCTCTTTCTTGGCAGGCGCGTCTGAGCCGGTCACCAGCCTCCGACGACAACGAACGGTAGATCGCGCCACTCTGAGCAGCGGTCCGAGGAGGCTGCCAGCCAAAGGGAACCTTTCGGCATTTCGAGCATCCAGTATCGCGTTGGTGCGCCAGAGCTACGTCCAGCACCACTAATAAGCCTCTACGGGGATGAAGCAGCAAACGACTTCAACAGGAAGTACCTCGTGAAATCCACCATGTCATTAAAGGTGGACTGATGAAACACAAATTATCGAAGAGGGGTGAACAGGTGCATCTACGGGAACCAGTTTTAGTATCGGCGAAACATCTTGCCTGGTCGCCAGGAATGGGGACCACGTGCCTACGAGTATCGTCTTCCCCCCATTTTGGCAAAGAGATCGGCCGCAACATTGCACCTGCTTATGACTTGATACGCTAGAAACTGGTGTTCAAGTATAGTGCCATCTCCCAGGGAACAACTGGCTCTTCATCCGGCTACAATCCCGCTGTCTGTCTCGCAAAATGTCGTTATATGCAAGACAATGGTAGTTTTGAGCCAACTGGGGAGGAAATGTTCCTGTCTCCTCCTGGAACGACTTCATTCGGAAGGCCTGGAGATTCGGGTTCGGTTGGTTACGATATCAAAGACCGTGGTGTGGGACTGTTGTTCAGTGGGACAACCAGCCAAACACAGGAAACCTTCGTTAATGTGATGCCCCTCGAGCACATCTTTGCTAATATCAGAGAATTTTTGAAGGATAATAAAGTCACAGGTATCAGAATGGCACTATTGTCACGAGAGGCGGGAACGAGAGCGAGACGTTGAAGACACTCATGACGGCGTAATTAATAAACCCAGGGCTTTCAGTGAGTAGACAGTAGCAATGACAAGTTTAGTTGAGCGTTGATTCCCTTGGTTTCGCTGATTCCAGTGATTTCGCCAATTCCCTTCCATTTTTTTTATTAATTCCCTTAATTTCTTTATTCTCCTAACTTAATTAATTATCTTAACTTAATTAAATCTATTGACTTAGTCAATTATCTCGACTCAATTAATTCTCTTGACTTAATTCTCTCGACTTATTATTTTGTCTATTTCTATTACCATCGTGTAAGTCGTACGCTCGACCCACTTTACACTGGTTCGTTCATGTACAACGTTTTCAATATTCAACCTTACTACATAACGTAAAAACTCGCGATCCACCATGTTGCCTACGCCTGACACATCGCACGTTCCCTATGAGAGGGTCTATGAGCCGTCAGAGGACTCATTTTTGCTTCTCGACACACTCTCTTCCGCTCCAGAGTGCGCGTTCCTGACCAGCCGATTCGCCCAGTCGGCGCCTCTCATTGTCGAGATTGGCACTGGCTCCGGTGTTGTCCTCGGATTTGTTAATGCTCAATGTCAAACAATTTTTGGCAAATCCGAAATCCTCACGGCAGGCATTGACATGAATGCCTACGCGTGCCGCGCCACCGTCGCCACCGTCCGCAAGGCCGCCACCGACGAGTTCGCATCCACCTCCAACCGCAGCGGCACCTATCTCGGCTCCAGTATGTGTGATCTGACGTCTTGCTTCCGCCCGGGTACCATTGATGTCCTCATCTTCAACCCGCCGTACGTACCCACGCCAGACATGCCTTGCCGCCCGGCGACGTTTGCCCCGGAGGTCCCAGAGGCGGCAGCAGGTGACCCGTCTTTTGACGACGACTCGTACCTACTCGCACTGTCATATGCCGGTGGTGTGGATGGTATGGAGACGACTGACAGGCTTCTGCCAGACCTGGGACGCATATTATCGGCGCGTGGATGCGCGTACGTGCTTCTATGCCTGCAGAACAAACCGGATCTGGTGAAGAAAAGAGTGTCAGAGGAGCTCGGCCCAGGATGGAAAGCAGAGACAGTGGGATCGAGTGGTAAAACGGCAGGGTGGGAGAAATTGCAGGTTGTAAGGATATGGAACGACGCAGTCGAGTGAAAAACTCAAATCAGTGGCTGAAGCAGGATGCTCATGGTTTTTGTACATATACGGCATAGATATTATGAGTTGATGACCAAAAAAGTTTTGCATTTTACAGGCTTGACCTTGTTGTTAACCGTGAGATTATAGCAGGTATTTATTTCCATTTTCTGCCTAAAACAAAAAGAAGAAGCAGATCCATTTGTCGGCCTGCAGAGCAAATGTGAACACCAGTGCTTTTTTGCGTGTCTTTTATTATTGCCAAACATCCCAAAAACGCCTGATCCGCCGAAACCCCCATTGATTTTGGTCGTGATTGTTTTTGAGTCTTTAAAGAAAAAGCTTGCAGCGTCTTGCTTTCGCATGCTTGCTCGCCTTTTTTGGTATACATCATTCCTTGTTGCACTTTGGCATAAACACGGGCCGTCTGACTCGGGCCGGCGATATCGCCACCTTGATTGTAGTCCAACGCGCTATCGGCATTTCTTTGTCCATTGCTGAATCCCAGCCGAAAGATACCCACTTCCTTACACCGCTCATGGGCGACCACGGCCGCGACCACGCCCACGTCCACGTCCTCTGGGGCCGCCGCGTCCTCCACGGCCGGGGGCGCGCTCAACTTCCTTGCGGGCCTTGTTCTTTGGCTTGGGTGCGTCGTCGACTAATAGCGTATCCAGAGGGAGAGAGTCGGGGAGGATAAAGTAGCGAATCGTTGACCCGCGGATATTCATGGTGTCGAGAGAAATAGGCTCCTGGCCCTTGGGCGTCATCTTTACTGTGCGCAGGGCGGTGTTCATCTGCGGTGTCACGGAAGAGATTGTGCCGTTGACGATGGTGCCTAAAGTCCATACCTTGTCAGTCAACTGCACGATACTGATTGGGATTGAACTTGTCGTCGTAGTCGCAAAGCATACCATTCTTTAACTCAACGGTCACCGGCTCGTTGACACACTTCATCAAAAATCTAGTTCACGCAGAGTTAGCTTCACTATTCGACATTTCCTTGAATGGCCGCGTGTAGGCATAGCCCGGTCCTGCTACGCCAGAGCAGGGCATCACATACCTTACGAGCTTCATTTTGAAGGATTTCAACCGAGAACCAGTTGAATATAGAAGCTCTCAGCACAGGTCCCGCGCAATGCCTTGTCGCCCGTCAAGAATCGGTGGAGCTGCAGACCTGTCGGTGTTGGTAGCCCAGCGGAAAAACAGCCGTCCGCAAGTTCAGAGGCTGGTACACGTGACACGTCGATGCTGCCTGCACGTGATTTTTTGGCTAGAGGCTTGTCAGTTTCAAGGTCCGATATTCACTTATCGATAATGCAGGTGCCTACTTATTCCCTAAACTAGGGGCGACTGGGAGCGCTGAGAAACACCCCACATCGCGACTCATAAACCTGCCTAATAAGTCGAGCATTGGCAATTGCCAAACCCTCACTGACAGCCCTGAGAGCTTCATTTTTTGCGAAAACTTTTCACTACCTTTTCTGAGAGCCGAGCAGATAAAATCTTACCTAGAAATCATCAAATGATACGCAAAAACGTCTCCTAAACGTGGCTATATAGCCTCAGTTTCTGCCACGTTTCTTGGCCCCAACCCAGGCAACCCCCACTACCAAACCTATCTCTGCCGGACAAGAGAGCCACGGCACATTGTCAGGAATAAAATTGCAGAGCTGTCATCATGATTTCAGGGCGAGGGGGCGCTGGTGCGAGAGGTCGCATCCGTCCGCCTCGTCGAATTGTCCGGGTATGTGCCTCCTGGCCTTCCGTTTGATCCGATGTCTACCGTGAACCTAGCTCGACGAGGCTGCACGGAGATAGTGAATAGGGATGTTAACAGCGATGTGCTTTAGCCCAATGGTGCCGGTGAAGGGGCCGATTTCGAGACCTGCTGGAATATGCTGAAGGAAGCTCTCCGCGATATTCACAACAAGAGCTGCGGCAGATTGTCATTCGAAGAGCTATACCGAGCCGCCTACAAGATTGTTCTGAAGAAGAAGGGCGACGTTCTATATGACCGCGTAAAGGAGTTTGAAGAGCAGTGGTTTGCGGATAATGTAATCCCCAAGATCGAAGTGCTTGTCACAAAGAGTCTCATAAATGTTGGCGTGGATAAAGCCGGCGCGACCTCGGTCAACGAGCGCCGGCAAACGGGCGAGAAATTCCTCAAAGGTCTCCGCGATACCTGGGAAGACCACAACATGTCGATGAATATGACGGCTGATATCCTCATGTATCTGGACAGAGGGTACATCCAGCAAGAGATGCATAGGGTGCCCATATTTTCGACCACGATTGCCCTTTTCCGAGACAATATTCTGCGCTCCTGTTTGAATAAGAATTCACAGAGCCTGGTTGTGGATATACTTATTGCCGTTATGCTTGACCAAATTGACATGGAGCGCGAAGGTGACATTATCGATCGAACCCTTATCCGGAGCTGCAGTCGCATGCTCAGCAGTCTATATGAAGCCGAAGACGAAAACGAATTGACCAAACTGTACTTGACCATGTTTGAGCCTCGATTCCTTGAAAATAGCCAAGAGTTCTACAGTCGCGAATGCCAAGAACTGCTCCAAATGGCAGACACGAGCCGATGGTTGAGGCATACGCAGAAGCGGCTGGAGGAGGAGAAGGACCGTTGCGGGACCACCATTGAACCGGAGACGGAAACAAAGGTCGCTTCAGTCATTGATCAACAGCTCATAGTAAAAAACCTTGAGGAATTCCTGCATATGGAAGGTACAGGCTTGCGGTTTATGATTGATAACGAAAAAATGGAGGATTTGTCGATTTTGTATAGCCTCATATCCCGAGTCGATAAGAACAAGACTGCGCTGCAGGCTATTCTGCAAAAGCGTGTCATCGAACTTGGCCTGGAGATTGAAAAAGTTCTTCAGAATACCGATTTTTCTGTACCAGTCGAGGCCGACGACGTGGCTGGCGAGAAAGGTGACAAACCGAAAGCGCTCCCGCCAACATCTCAGCAGACCGCAGCGGCCATCAAATGGGTTGACGATGTATTGACTCTACGAGGGAAATTTGACAACATGTGGAACAATTGCTTTCAGTCTGATTTGATTATCCAGACTGCTCTCGCCAAGAGCTTCACCGAATTTATCAATATATTTTCGCGAAGTTCCGAATACGTGTCCCTTTTCATGGACGAGAATCTAAAGAAAGGAATTCGAGGAAAGTCGGAAGCGGAAATCGAAGTTATTTTGGACAAGGCCATTGTTCTCATCCGCTATCTACAGGACAAGGACCTCTTTCAAACATATTATCAGCGCCATCTTGCGCGACGGCTGCTGCACGGAAAATCAGAAAGCCATGATGTTGAAAACCAGCTCATCTCAAAAATGAGACAAGAGTTTGGACAGCAGTTTACTACAAAGTTGGAGGGCATGTTCCGAGATTTGGTTACGTCGACAGAACTTACCACATCATACCGCGACCACATTCGCACAGCAGGAGATGGAAGCAAGAAGGCCGAACTGAGCATCAATGTCTTGACGATGAATTACTGGCCACAAGACGTTATGGGCCGCACCGCGCAGATTGGTGAGGGCTCTCGCATTACTTGCAACTATCCGCAAGAGATAGAGAGACTGCAAGCTAGCTTTGAGCAATTCTATCTGGCAAACAGAAACGGAAGAAAGCTTACATGGATTGGAACGACGGGTAGTGCGGATGTGCGGTGTTTGTTCCCAGCCATTCCAGGCAAATCTGGTGTCTTGGCAAAGGAGAGACGATACGATCTTAATGTACCCACTTATGCAATGGTTGTTTTGATGCTTTTCAACAATATGGGGGACAATGATCAACTTTCTTTCGAAGAGATTCAAGCAAAGACGGCAATAGCAACAGCGGATTTGATGCGGACCTTGACGGCGATTGCAGTGGCACCGAAGTCGCGTGTTCTCATCAAGGACCCGGCCACGAAGTCGATCAAGCCATCTGATAAGTTTTCATTTAATGCCTCGTTCCAGAGTAAGAGCGTTCGTATCAAGGCACCAATTATCAATGCGGTGTCAAAGGTGGAGGATGCAGCGGAGCGAAGCACCACCGAAGAGAAGAATAAGGAGACACGGGCACACATAATTGATGCCGCAATTGTGCGAATCATGAAGTATGTGGTATTCAAAATCTTGAAATACAAGACGGTTTGCTAACACATATTACAGGTCTCGTAAGGAATTAAGCCACACGCAGCTTGTTAGCGAAGTGTTGTCGCAGCTTGCTGCTAGATTCAAACCCGAAGTGCCATTCATCAAGCGCCGCATAGAAGACCTGATTAGTCGCGAGTATCTCGAGCGAGCAGATGACGACGGCACACCTGGACTATACCGGTATATGGCATAGACTGGGACGAATTATGAAGAAAGAATGAGCATGAGAAGTCTATTTACATAACTTGCACGGAGTTGGAAGCATCGCATCGTACACGGAGCATACTAAGCCTGTCATTTCGCATGTCATACGAAGAGTAGGACTGATAGGATCCACGTTGTATATATCTTGAAACGAAGCGTTTAGTGTTTATACAGAAGAGCCTGTTGAGTGGTCTGATAGTATTATCCGGTTATAAAAGCGTGGTATGCAAATAAGAGTACGTTGCAAACGATGGCTGAAGCACCACCAATCTAGCGACGACCGCTTTGGAGAGCATAATCATATGTTTCCATGACAAATTAGCTTAGAAGAAATCCATTCCACTCCCATTTCCAATCCCTTTTTCATTACGTTTCAAAGTTGGACAAGGCGGCCGCGGGGCCGAGACCGGTGCTGTAGATGCTGACCTTTGCAAATGCCATCTGCGGCTCGGCCTCGGGTCGGGGGGTTCCACAGGGCTTTTGTCCGACACAACGTCCGAGGCACTCTCATCTCTCTACATATACAGGCTCACGCCTCATCGACCACACCTAAGGCAAAAGGCCCAGCAGAGTCAATTGGCCCTTTTTTCAAAACTTGCATCAATTTGATATCCAAAATGTTTGCGCTACGAAGGACAATGGCCACCATGGCCCCTCAGGCGTCTATCCTGAAGCAGGCTGGCAAGGTCGTTTGCATTGGTCGCAACTACGCGTGAGCAACTCATTCCCGCCACCAGATGGGAGCCAATGAAACTCATTAATTCTTACAAAAACAGCGATCACATTGCTGAGCTGTCCAATGCCAAGCCCAAGCAACCATTCTTCTTCCTTAAGCCGACTTCGTCCATGCTGCTGCCAGGTGAAGGCCCCTGCGTGCGTCCCAAGGGCATCGACATGCACTTTGAGGTGGAACTGGCACTTGTCATGGGCAAGGTGGTACGTGATCTCAAGCCTGACGACTACAAGGGTGCTCTTGAAGCTATTAAGGGTGTGTACTTTTGCCCATCATTTTTTTTTAACCAAGCTGTCTACAATCCCGTAACCAATGGAAGAAATATGGAGCTAACAAACCCCCTTCTCGCAAAAGCCTACGCCGTCGCCATTGACATGACGGCGCGCAACGCCCAAAACGAGGCGAAGCGCAAGGGCCTCCCGTGGGACATTGCCAAGGGCTTCGACACGTTCCTGCCCATGAGCAACGTCATCCCCAAGGACGCCATTGCCGACCCGCAGGACGTGGAGCTGTTCCTCGAGGTCAACGGGCAGGTCAAGCAGCAAGGGTCGACCAACCTGATGATTTTCCAGATCCCGCGCATCCTCAGCGACATCTCCAAGGTCATGACGCTGCAGCCGGGCGACGTGGTGCTCACGGGCACGCCCGCTGGTGTCGGCCCCGCGGTGCCGGGCGATGTTATGCGCGCGGGTATCCGGGTGGGTGGCAAGGAGCTTGTCGAGGGCAAGATCGAAGTCGCGGTGGAGGAGTCTGTGAGTGAGTATGAGTTTGCGGAGACGTAAGAGGGAATAGATTGTGACTTTATATTATATGCTCCATTTCTGTTGTAAAATTATATATAGATACACCTCTGTTCATAACGCCATCTTGGCCAACGTCTACAACAACTGTCTTCTTTTTTTTTCCCCTATAAATTCATCACATCATCCCGATCATTATACAAGCCATACAACATCCACACAAAGAGAAAATGGCTCTTTTTATGCCAGGTTGGGATCAGGAATGGAACCCGGCGAGGGCTTCCAGTCCGCCAGCGTGCCGCACTGCTTGCAGCGCCTCTTCTCCTCATCATCCCGAAACGCCTCGACAGCGGCCTTAATTTGCGTGCCCAGGTCCGTGACGTGGAAAGCGGCCTCGTGGACGACAACGGCCCCGGGGCACGCGGCGCAGTACCAGCGCATGCGGTCAAGCGAGTCGTCGGGCCGCTTCTGCTCGACGACCATGCCGACGGTGTTGGCGAAGCGGACGGGGTTGTGCGGGGTGTTGGAGGGGAGCAGGAACATGTCGCCCTCGCGGATGAGGATGTCGCGGAAGATGCCGCCCTCGTCGACGACTTTGAGCATCATGGTGCCCTTGTGCTGGTAAAAGTACTCGGGGGTGGTGTTGATGTGGTAGTCTGTGCGGGCATTTGGGCCGCCGACGATCTGCGGGGGTTTGACAGGTCAGACTAGGGGTGATGATTTGGTACGGGGTTGATTTATGTATATATATCCATGGTATGTGCGGATCTTGTATGCTGTTGTGTGAGTATACTTGCCATGATGGTGAAACCGTCATTGTAGACGCAGTAGTTGTTGATAGGCGGCTGTAACAAATGTCCATTTTCTTCCAGCCTTAAAGATGACGAGTAAGTACAGAGAAATAATAAAAGAATAAACGATTTAAAAATAGAAGAGCTCTTACCACTTGGGCAGGTTAACTGGCGGGCCGAGCATTATGTGTTTGTTTCTGAGTCACACGACTGAAGCCGGCGTAAAAATAGTTGGACAGTTGTGGTTGAGAGACTAAATGGTATCAAGCAACGCCAACCGCTGTAAACGCTTGGGCTCGTAGGAAACGAACAAAGCTTCTGAGAGGAATAATAATGAGATGAATATGTGATGGCCTTATTATGCAGCAGTGAAAGAAAGGCCTGTCGCGGGGTTTTGGTTGATTACGTGAAGCGAATTTACAAGCAACTCGGGAACGTGATGAAATCGGCGGGCGGTATTTTTTGTGGCACCAGATAGCTCCGAGTCTGCCGCTTTCTCTACTGCAGCTTGACATGCGTGCAGGAAGATCTACCTTTACCAAATGCAGAGAGACCAATGCTGTTTCTCGTTAATATCCTTTCCTGATTTCTTTCAAGCATGTTTAATCTGGATAATATTACAGGTCTTTCTCAACCACGCCCGCAAGGCAGCATGGCTCGTAAAATGGTACAATGCTATTCTACCAAGTATTTTGCCATTTCCATAAAAAGACTTCATCTATTTAATAATGTAATAATTAATATTTATAAACATTTATATTTTACTCGTCATGGCCGTGTCTTGGCTTTGCTGTCTGCTGTTCGTTCAGCTCCCCGTTTAAGCAGGTCCGACGCCACAAACGCGCCACAGCACAAAGACCGCAAGCTCTGGTGCCTGAACAGCGAGTTTGAGCACATTTTCTGGCCCAGTCATAGCCGCTTGCAGCGCTGCGACACGCTGTAGGTGTCAACATCAATATTCCCCAGCCACACTCCTCACGAGACAATAGTGAGCACGTTTCCCTTTTGCCTTCGCCCACGTCCTCTTCCTCGCGACCCTCCATCCGTTCCAACTTCCGACTCTTTTATATATATATATTTTTTCACATTCGCACCTCGCACCAAAACTATCTTACGAAATCTACACTGAGGAAAATCTAATTTGGGAATGCCAGCCATGGAACACGCGCATATGGATCACTCAAAGATGGACCACACTGGCCACATGGACCACGGCGGTGGTGGTATGGACGACATGTGCAGCATGAGCGTACGTTTTTCTTGTGCTATCACCTCCTTTCCCCAAGAATGCAAAAAACCACGCATATTGCTTTTTGATGCTCAATGTTTAAATGATCAATTCATGCTAAATGCCGCGCGTAGATGCTCTTTACGTGGGATACCAACAACCTTTGCATCGTCTTCAAGCAGTGGCACATTCGTTCCACGCCCGGCCTCGTCATCTCGCTCATTGCCGTTGTGCTCATCGCCATGGGATATGAAGGCCTGCGCGCACTGTCTCGCACGTATGAAAAGTCGATTGCCTCTCGCGTCGACACTGCGCCTAGTGAGTCCATTCTTTCCCTAGTATTACTGCCCCCCCTTGAAGCTGTGATTGATGCACCCACTGTCATCGATTCGTTTATCTTGTGAGATATGCTGCTATGTGTGTGTCAAAGGAGACTATATGTGATGTGAGATTGGAGAGTGTTTTTTTTTCATGTGTTGTGACAAGGGCAGGTGTTAGGAACGTGTTCCCCGACATCTTCCAATTCCAATCACAAAAAGCCCAAATTATAACACACACGCGCACTCTTTTCCCCCTCAACTTGCATAATTACTGCGTATGCATTTTTGCTAAAGCAAGCGTCCGGCCCTTTCATCGCTCAAGGCACCGCCGCTGGAGATTCCGTTACTGAGACCACCCCGTTTCTCCGACCAGGACAAAACCACGATCAAATCACCCGTCGCAGCCATCTCATCAAGTCGCTCCTCTACGGCCTGCAAAACTTTTATGCCTTTATGCTCATGTAAGTAACTTGGGGGAGAGGAGAAGAGCCAAAGAAAAAGGCATTACATGATTTCTTGAGCCACCGTTCACATGATGGAATGCTGACACAGCGCAGGCTTGTCTTTATGACATACAACGGATGGGTCATGGGTGCCGTTTCAATTGGTGCATTTTTGGGATACTATGTTTTTGGAGAGTCTACCGCGGCCACAAAGGAAACTGCCTGCCACTGATAAAGTACCCCGAGTCAATACGTTATAAGCCATTTGTGGCTCACTTCCCGATTCGCAGGCTAGTCAAATCATTTACCCATTGATTGTTTCATGCATGTTTGGCGCCGTTTCATATACTTGATAACCAAGTACTCCTGCTGCTCCAATAGTATGACCCTCATGTACATATCCAACAGAGCTACTCTATATATTCGACACGACACATATACATCTACGCATAGTCTATATCCTCGACGGACCCTTTCCAGTGTCTTCTATAAACTGCCCATCACGCTCCGCAATCATAATGACATCGGTATCTCCAAAACCTGGATTGTGCTCTACCTCTGGAGGCTCCCCATAGGCGATGCGCGCGGCATCCACCATGACACGGCCCGTCATACCCCATACTTTGAAGCGACCCTCAAAGTCGACATCTTGCTTCGCCAACTCATTCCCGTCCACAATGTTGCTGCTGTTTCCATTCAACGGCCTCGATACCTGCTGGTTATTGATGGGCACGTAAAAGTTGTGTACGCGCCACGCGACGTTTTTCCAGTTTATCCAGGAGCCGTCATACCAGTGGCCCGGGGGCAGACTGTGACCCGGCTGCGGCGGCAGGTCGCTCGATTTGAGGAAATTATAAAACGGCGCGGTAAAGACGGCTGCGACTTCCCTGGCATCGAGCGTCGGGACGAGCGTGTGCTCAACAATGGGCGCCGCTTGGCCTGGTGCTGGCGCCTCGGCGTGCAAGTAGGCCACGCACGGGGTAACAACGACGTGGGTGCGAGCCAGAAAAGGGGGCAAGTAGCAGAGCTTCTCGATGCGGAATGGCTTGGGGAGTTTGCGGTCATCCATGGGGAGGCCGATTTCCTCAAAGGCTTCTCGTCTAGCTATTTGATCTGTAGCAGTATTGGGGAATTTGTGAGTGAGGCTGAATGCATCGAGATTTGGGAGAATGTTATCGAGTATTGCTTACAAGGTGTTTCATTTATGGAGTCGGCTTTACCGCCAGGGAGGGCTGCATGGCCAGAGAAGTTGCGAAGACTGGCAGCCCGCATGGTAATCACTACACGCAAGTCGCCGAAGCGGTCAGCGTATAACAGAATCAAGACGGCGGCCTTCATGCGAATGGGAAGACGGTCCCATAGTGGAAATGCAGGTGGCTTATAAGCGCGCAGCCGGTTAATGGCAGCCTGTCGGAAACAGAGAGTATTTAGCATGGGGTTTAACATGTTACTGAGGCAGTGAGGAAAGAAGAAAGGAGCGAAACCACGCTGAGGAAAGTGACAGAAAGAGCTGAACAGATAAAAGTGGTGAACCAGCCAGGATTGGAGGGTCTCGTGAAATCCGGGGAAGCCCTGTAAGGACATGAGGCAGGGACATGAGAGATAAAGAGTCACAATGAGAGTTGTACATGAGCACATGTAAAAGCCCCATCACACAGCTGTCTATCTTATCATGGTCCAGAATAGTAATGGGCCATACAAGTCAGGTTCTGGCTTGCTGGTAACCCCAAATGCCATGTGGAGTTTTGGGTCGCCAAGATAGTTGGAGATGCCCCAGCTTGCATGTAATGTAACCAGGGCCAAGCTGGATCTGCATGGGCCAGGATTTGGTGTGTGGAGGAGGATTGTAATTGGGGAGAATAGGGAGAAGGAGGCTTGCATGTGCTTCACAGTCCAAACTCACCTTGGAAAACGGGTTTAGTGGCGCCATTGCAGCAGCATCATAATACGCCGAGGCGAGGTGGTGATGGATGCCGTTTTCGTGTAGCAGTTGATCTTGGTCACCGTTGTAGTCTGTGTCGCTGTATTTTCCGTTGGTTTCCGGTACACCAGCCTCTAATATTTCTGTGTGGTTGGGTATGTGCGTGATTCTGACGGTATGAGCAACAGCCGAGGCAGCGGTTGACCAGGTCGGATGCAGCGTGGGGGAGGGCAGATTTGGGTCTTGGAGAGACGGCGTAGTATGAATGGTGTGCTGATCAGACTCTATCATACTCTCTCACGCAAAATACTTTATTCAAAAGAGGAATTATTATGCGTGGTGGCTTGATAAGGTCGTGGAGTGTAATTCTTTGGTGGGAAGGGCGGACTCTGATACTTGCCGACGACGGCTTGAGGCTAGTATGACTTGGAGTAGGCGGGGAATGTAGTTGAGTAATAATATCTACGATAGAAATGATGTAGCTCAATTATGAGAATTGGAGAACGGACCAAAAAAAAACAGGCGCAAAAATGCGTGGGGTACCGCTTCGGCCAGGAGTTTGACTGGCTTGTGATGATGTAAAAGGAGGATGTAGGTTGACTCCGAACAACGGCTTGTAAAGGTATACCCGACGATGTCTATGTAATTGTATGGGGTAGTCAGGTACTGGTGGGGATTTGTGCCGAGTATGTAGTTTGGTTGGGGAAGGTTGCAGTTGCGAAGCCACTGTGGCGCTACAAGTGCGGCGTCGGTGCACTCATTCACGAAAGTACAGCACCTTACCGCACCTTGCAGCACCTTGCAGCACCTTGCAGCAAATCTACAGCGCTCATTCACGAAATTACAGTACACAACAGCCTCCAAGGTAACCACTTCTTTGCACAAACCACCCCACCACCAACGATAATTCCTTGTCCAATCTTGCTGCATTTCCCCGACGCGCCTGACCAGGCTTGCACATCACACCTTTGCCATCAGTAGGTATTTGTAGACGATCTTCAGACGCATTGCCTGCCAGGATCGTGGCGTCTGGACCCTTAACTATTACCCTGGCGCCACACTTGCTCGCTCTCCGCCGCCATCCGCACTGGCCATGCAACGGGCCATGCCGAATGCCCATCGCCAACTATACCATAGATGGTGCCGTGTTTTCGTTTACTCGATTACTTGACGTACATTTTACCTCGCGCAATTCCACAACTGCGTCAAGAAAAGACCACTGCATTTTTTCAAAATATTAATTTGTCAATTTCAAAAGCCAACAGCGTAACCCTTACACCATTCCCGCTCAACCAAAAACAACCCCATGGGTATCCCGAATGCCGTATGTGAATATAGCCCTCTTTGTATGAGAGTAACAAAAGGCCAAAAAAAAAAAAAAAAATAGAAAGAAACAAAGTAACGCCAAAGCCAAATTAACCCATTCCCTTCATGATCAATTCTCGTTCTCAATTTCCATTACCCAACATGTAAAACGCTCGTCTTCCACATTTTCCCCATTGCTCAAAACTGGCGCTGGTTCTCGCCAGGAGCATGAATCACTTTAATCGACTTTCGCAAATCAGACCGGCGACGCTCTGCAGGCGACGTCAGCGCTCTATCGCGCGCATTCGCCAAGAGACCCCTCACACCGCCGCCAAAGCTCGGCTTCTCTTTGCTGCCCCCATCCTTTTCCTTTTCCTTTTCTTTTTCCTTGTGTTTGGCATCATCGTCTTGCTGTCGTTTGGGCCACGTCACCGATGGCCATTCCGACGATGAGCGGTGGTGTTCTTCTTCGTCGCTGCTGCGTCGCCACCATTTACGACCTAGGCCGCGGCCGCGCTCATCCTCGTCATCGTCGCTGTCGTAGTCAAAAGCGCTGCACTGCGGCGTAGGTTGCAGAAGCTGCTGCTGCGACGACGACGACGAAGACTGCACCGCCTGCTGCTGCTGCTGATGCTGTTGTTTCTGCTGCAGCACCTCGACCACAGAGAGTGTCGCGTCTGGACGGCGTGGCTTTCTCAGCGTGTTCCTCCGTGGAGGTGTGCCCGCCGCAGTAGATTCTGACCCGCTGGATAGAAATGGAGGGGCAGATGGTGGTCTTGGTGGAGGTGCCAGCGGGAGCGAGGATGATAATGTTGTTGACACCGGCAGCGGTGGTGGTGGTGGTGGTGGTGGTGGTGGCGTCGACGTCCTGGTCATCTTGGAGTCGAGGTGCGCCAGAGGACTATCCCAAAGACGATAAATCGCCGACGTGGCCGAAAGCCGGACTCGTGCCGCCGATCGCGACGACTGCTTTCTAGACAGTGCCGTCGTCGTCGTCGTCGTCTGCTCTGGAGATTCAGCCCGCGTCAGGCTGTGCCGCTGCGGCGATGCGGCGAGCTCGGTTGTGAAGCGGTGGTAGTCGTTGGCCGCCTTCTTGTCCGTAAACTGCCCGTACGTCGGCTCCCACCGCATCGGCAGGCCCTCGCTCAGGCTAAAGTTGGCCATGCCGCCGCCGGTGTCGCCGTGCACGGGGCTGAGCTCCGGGTTGGCGATGGAGATGGACCCGGCGCTCGGCGAGCGGCCGTGGTGGCGAATGTGCAGCGGCGCGGGGATGATGCTCGAACCCGGTGTGCGGGGGACCCAGGAGCTCTCTCTGCTTGAGATGGCGGCGTCCTCGTCCTCCTCCAACAGCGGTAACAAGCCCTCCTCCATGTTGAATGGGCTCTGTCCGTCATAATCATGATCGCCATCGCCATCGCCGCCATAGTAATCGTCGAAGTAGTCGTCATCATCAGATTCTGAACCAGAACCTGCTGCACCTGCATTCGTGTGCGGGTTGCTGTCTCGGTACTCTGTGGCGGCAGCGGCGGCATCGACCGGGATATCGAGATCATAGCCGATCAGCTGGTTAATCTTTCTCGATGACCGATGACCCGATGCACCCGGCGGCAGTGGCGATTCGGAGAGGCTCATGGCTCTGTTCAACGTTTGCATCCTCGTCGAAGTCGATGAAGTTGATCGCTTCAGTGTCTGCAGGCTTGTAGATTGTCTAGGTGCGGCCACAGTCTGCGACACGAGCGGCGACGAAGACTTTTCATATATGGTCCCCGATGACGAAGCAGATGCCGTTTGTAGCTGCGAGTAGGAATGCCAGCGCCTGTGGGACGGGATTCGAAGGTTGGGTTTCCGTCCAAATTCCCGGGATGACGACTGCGGCGGTGCCAGCGGTGGCGGCGGTGGCAGGGTGGTCGCGCTCGCTGCTGGCGGCGGAATATGGGGAAGCGGTTTATCCCTGGCCCTGCTTACCGGCTCATACTTACTGAGGCGGCGACCAGGGTGAGGGTAAGCCTCGCGCTCCTCGGCCTCGGTCAGAGGCGCGATGGCGGGCTTGATGCGTGGGGCATCCATTCTTTTATTTGGGGACCCGATTGAAAGAAGAAAAGAGCAAAAGAGAATGACGCAAGGTGAGTAGAATGTGGTAAGATTTGCCCAGTGGCGAAATGGCTGTCTGTAAGCCGACGTCTCCAATAAAGAAGGCTTTCGGAAAACGAAGCCTATTTTTCTTTCGACAAATGAAAATGGGAGAAAGGGGGAAGGAATGGGGTAGTAATAAGGAAAAGGATTCCAAAATCGGTTCGGTGGTTTTTGTGTTAAATAGAACGTGTTGTTGGTGAAGAGCAGAAATGAATAGACGAGAGGGAATCAGTCAGATCACAATTGAGATGCACTGCATGCCCCAATAGGTAAGACAAGACCAAGAGAGCAGCCGCCCCAAGCACTTCTTCATCGCTCAGCGTCCCGCCCCAAACTGGAACAGCATAGGAAAAAGACGTCAGAGACAGGATGACGGACTGCACCGTGGTGAGCCCTTTTTTTGAGAAGGAAGGGAGTGAAGGGACAAGGTGAAAAAAAAAAAAAAAAAAGAGTGAAAAAGGAGTGCTGTTGGCGTTGTTGTGTGTCGATTTGATCGCCGAAATCAAGATTGAAGGCGCCGCCAAAAACGATGCTCAACCAGACACACTGCGGACGGTGCTGTCGTAGGGTTCCACCCCTCACGTCGAAGGCTGGCTGTTGTTGTCTGTTTCCTTTTCTATTTTCAGACTATTCTCTGTGAAACGAGATACTCTTGTGACACCAAAGGAAGGGGGTTGTGATATATCTTTGGTAAAAGAAGATGTAATGGAACGGACAGTCCGACACACTGTTCGAGCAGACCAGTTTCTGTTGGTAGCGGGGTCCCTGCAAAGGAGGAAGCTACTGAGTTGGGATGTCTTACCGATGAGTTTTTTAGTTTAGTATATAAGGGTCCGAGTGTTGATAAGTCGGCCTCTTTTTTCTTCAACACCGTAACCGCTTCTGGGAAGACGGGAAGCCTGGCGTCCTTTTCCTCCGCCAATAAACACAACCAATGATGGAAACTAGGTTCGTTATGAGCTTAGGGCCTCTGCCTTAGTTGGAGCTTGGATATTATTGTTTGCGGCACGGTCCCTCCCTTCCATTTCCCCTCTAATAATGGTACAGGTTTGAAGACGGCCGTTGTTCCTCTTTTGAAATAGTAGTTGGGCATTTCAAAATTAAAAAAGCTCCTAGAAAAGAGAACTACCCCGGCCCTTGTAGATTTGCAGACGGATAGGTGGTATCTCGCACTTTAGGAACTCACCGTGTTTGGTCAATCTTGCGACATAATCCACCACTTTCGCCGCTGTAAGCAGTTGGTTGCAATTTTGGAAAACAGGTGAGCCCGATGATCAAATAAAAGAGACCAAGAGGGGCTCAGGGAGGGGAAAAGAGACAGAAGTGTGGTGAAAGCAGCATGGCAAGTTGCAAGTGAGACATGGCAGCATTCCAGTTGGTCTCACTCTCACCGAAGAATAACCCCAGCTAGCTCTGCGACAACTTGCTCTGCGGCTGCTCGCTCCCTTGCCGCCGCACCGGGACGGGCGGGAACGGAAGCAAGAAAAGTGCAATGGGATGCGATGTTGGCAACACCAAAAAAAAAAAATCTATTTTCAGCGTCTGCGGATGTTGGTCGGCGTCATGTGCCGTGCGAGTGTCCCTAGGTTGTGCGACAAAGTTATGCCATACTGACGTGGAGGGAGTCATGTCACCAGCTGTGAATGCCGTCGGTTGGGAGGGCAAGGCAGCCCGGTCGGATAGGCAGCAGTACAGCTACCTTCAGCTCTCTCATTTTCGGACCAAAAAAAGAAAATTGACGAACCCTGAGTAAGGGCATGCATGATGAATCTATGAAAATTCCCACCATTTGTGGTTGCTTCCCACGAAATCGTTGGGGCTCCGAAAGCAGCTGAGCTGGGGGAGACCTAGAACTTGAGATGATCAAGGGATTGTCCTTTTCTAGCCAGGGAGAAACACAAGACATGTACGTGTAAAGTGAAATCAAAGTTGGTTCTAAAAGTAGCACATCTTAAAGCGTATGTGGCTCGTAGCGCATCACCGTCTCCTTGTTCGTAAATGTGATTTGAAATTAGTATTAGTGTTTTCTTATTGTTGTACGCAAGCAGTCATCTTTTCATGGAACCCCAGGAAATAAAACAAAAAAAGACAATAATCAATAAGGAAAAACCAACTGGGGTCCTTGGTCTATTGTACACCCACTTTGTTGCGCCAACGCCATTCATTTCCAAATGAACCATCTACTCAAAACATGTTGTGTGACCACCTTTCCGGGTTGCCGTTGCCGCTGTGATTTTCTCTATGCCCAGTTGATGCGTCGCTGGTTTTCTATTTTTAATTGTCATTTTTAAAAGTCGTCCTCGTCGGCATCGCTAGGTTCTTGATAATCGCCGAGTAGCACATCATCCAAACCAAGAACTGATGTACCAGTCGTACGAATCCATTCCGTCTCGGTGCGGAAAAAGATCCACACCCAGCGCCGAAAGACCTCGAGAAACTCAACGACAAAGATGCCGCTCTCCCAGTTGCTAAAGTGATCCAGGTGCGGGCTGAGCTTCATCGACCACGTGAAGCGCAGGAGCAGGTCCAGCGCAATCACGGCGTAGTACAGGTTGGGCAGCCGAAAGACGAGCCGCTCGCGCAGACCCCACGGGTACGGCGCCGCAGACAGGGGCGCGCGCCGCAGCAGCTCCCGGCGCTTGGATGGCGTGAACAGCGTCAGGTCCCAGTCCTTGGTCACGTCCCAGTAGAAGGAGTAGAGCGAGTTGACCGTCACGGCGACGAGCCACGCGCGGTACAGCGCTGTCGAAACCGGGCTGCCCGCCGTCTCGGCGCTGCGCTGCAGGTTGCTCGTGATGAGCACGGGAAACGCCGTCGAGTACTTGACGGCGTTGGCGAGGTGCTGGCCGCCCCAGCCGGTGGCCTCGCGGTAGGGCGCGCGGCGCACGCGCAGGTATTCAATCACGCACTGTCGCAGGCGGATGAGGCTCGGCACGGCCATGAGCAGCGGCACGATGACGGTGCCGCCGCAGTTCCTGTTGGGGTGGTCGGTCGAGGAGCCGCCCGGGGTGAAGAACATGCAGGCGGTGACGAAGAGGTCGCCAAAGACCTTGGCGTACGAGGTCAGGACATCAGCGAGGAGAATGTCGCCAAATTTGCCGTCCTGGGACTCGGCGATGCCGCCGAGGCTGACACGACGCAGGGTGGCGAGGAAGCGGCGGCGGCCGGCGCCGGGGAGGTTTTGCAGCGGGACGAGGAAGAGGGCGACGAGGGCGACGAGGTAGGTCATGGAGATCCAGTCGTACTCGACGACGCGGGAGGGCACGCGCCAGGTGAGGAGCCAGAAGAGCGTGATGGAGATACCAAACAGCGCGGAAAGGACGGTGGCAAAGCGGTAGGTCGAGAGGTGGTGGGATATATGGTGCGGCGAGGTTCGGCTCGGGTATCGAATCAGCGAGGGCACGTCGATGCGACAGAGCTGGAGGCCATGGAGGTTGAGGCCCCAGCCCCAGACAGCTGCGGAAGCGATTCAGTTAGGACTATGCGATCAATTGGTAAAAATAGATATTGGAGCAGCTTACCGAGAGTCACGATGAAGCCGACTCGATAGGGCAGCGGAAAGGTCAAGCTGAACGAGTCGAGCTGAGGCTCAACCCTGGGATCACCGTCCATGGCTTTGGAAACAGTGCCGACATGGGCATGCGCCGCGCGTATGAGGAGGTTGTACTCGCCAAGAGTACCGCCGGAAACTGGAGCAACTGGTAAATCAAGATAGTAAACGCTAGCAAAAGAGAGACTAGAAAGAAAAGAATGGCGCCGTAAAGGGGGAGAATGATGGCGATGGGAACACGGTTGATGTTCAAACGCAGCCAGATTTGCAGGCAACAGGGGCAAGCAAAACGATGGTGGCGTCCCCACCGGCCTGTCAACGTCAACGGCGCATGAGTTATAGAGTACTTGCAGCCATTGATGTAGTAGCCAATAAAAAATGCATTTTGAATATTAACTATTGTTATGATGTCGCTTGCTATTTCGACATATTTATTGAAAAAAAAAATTAGCTACTGTGCCAGTCGATGGTACGCCGTGGCTGTAGTGTAATGTGTGTTCAGTAGTGGCCGACTATCACGGTCTATACCCACTCAGTAGTAACTAATAATATACTAAGTAAAAAGCCGTCGTCGCAATCAGCGGCACGAGTTTGACTTTCGGCCACGTCGGCGATATACCATCTATCTATCTCGACTCCAAAACAGCCAGGACGTGAACGCCGAACACGCTCCCTCTCTGCATAAATAGGATAGTTGTGGGCGCAACACTTGGAAATGGTAAACCTCACCATATTCGTAGCGACACAGAGAGTACAAAGCGAAGAGTGCTTTTTTCACGAACAGGTAGTTAGTGTAGAGAGACTTTTCAGGGGTTCGTAACATAAAGGGAAGGGTGCTTGTTCCTCAATAATAGTATACAGACAGCTTTTTCATAGCTCCACATGTAACCTCAGCAATGCAAGGAATTCTTTATATATGGGCTAGCTGTCAGAGCGACCGTATGAACACATCTAATTTATAAAAAAAATAAAAAAAGTGCTCAAGTTCCATCAAGGCACTGTTGCGGGCTCTGCCACTTGCAGCCTCGCCTATCGAGACAAAACTCAAGAGTCCAATTCGGCAACGTTCAAAGGTCTGCACGGCACGGAGCCTATTGATCCGGATATGACGACACCGACAAAGCCTGATACTTATTATTTTTATTATCTGCGCTCGCATCGAGTCTGTCCTGCGAGGGCATGATTGGCAGCCACTTCCCAAGTGGTAATCTAGCTTGCAAAACCATTTGGGACTATTGAGTGTAGTCCTTCCTCCACCACACCGTTTCACTTCCCGTTCAAACAAATGAAACAGCCTGGCTGATTGAAAAGGGAGCCTGCCAAAAAGTCTCAGTGCGATGATTTCTGATTCGCAGTCATTTGGCGTAGCCCGTCATATGTCGCAGCTGGAATCCTTCCTTCCTTTAAATAAAGACGGCCAGGCTCTCATACTCAAAGACCACTCGCAGTTTTCAACCTCCATTTTATCTTGCGTCTACCACCAACTGCATCATCTCTCACCACCATGAAGTTGACTGTTATTTATGCGGCAGCTCTTTTCGGGCCTGTTGTATACGGAGCTAAGCCCCCTCACAGAGCTAAGCCCTCTTTCGAAGATCTCTTGTGTAGCGACAATTCACTAGACGTGAATAGGGCCATGAAGCTTTTAAAATGCAAAGCACAAAACATGGACCCAGAATTTCTTAAGCTTGAAAAAGATTGCTATGAGAGCGCTTCAGTATGTTTGGCCTATTTTGATTATACACAAGAAGCTAGAATAATACATAGATTAGGTACCCAACTACTCGATCTGATGTCGTCCAGCTATACTGTAACCCTACGCCGGAAATAAAAGCGATTTCAGATAAGATTAGGGCATGTATTGCCCGTGAGATTACATTACAAAGTATAGATATTGTAAGTTGCCACCCCAGTGCGAATAAAATCTTCGCTCTAGTGCTAACATGATGCGCTTCCTAGGATGATATAGTAAGGGCCTCAACCGATTCTACCATGGCTACTCAGCAAAGCTAACACTATTTTAGATGGCTGATATAGGCGACGGTTGCCAACTTAAGACGAAAAAAAAAAAGAAAAACAAGAAAAGTAGACGGGCGCATGAACTAAACCGGGAGTTTATTTAGAAGCGGCTAGATTAACTAATGTTGACGAGAATGACCGTGTTTCTTTCGCATGCCCAGTGAGTCGCGAGTTCTGGCAGCCAACTGTGCGCCATCGATGCAGCCACAACAGCGTTTCTGTTCTTCTCCTTTCTTTTATCTCTTTCCTTTCCTTCATTTAGCAAAGAGACCAGTAAACAAGCTACTTTGTGAACTCGTTAGCTCAATTACCCATTCCCGGTCAGAAGATCCGCGTTTGACTGGTCCTACGCTTATACGTCCAAAAAAGGTGGCAGTCGGGAAAAGTGGAAATATCGATGGCCCCCTGGATGATGGATAATGCCCGATGCAATCGGCCTTGGCAGAAGAATAATATTTTAGCACATCTACAGCATGGCTTCCCACTACGCCATTCACACCCTGGGTTGCGCAGTCAACGGCAGACAACTGGGTCGAAATTGCCGAGGATGCATGTCACTGTTCATCTTATCTCTTGTAGCAATTTCAGCTATAATCGCCTTCTTACCTTGGAGTAGCTTGAATTTGCACTCCGAAGCTTCGTCATCACGTCTGCCGAAGCTTTGCTGCAGCATCACAGCCGGCTTTGCCTGAGCGGCGCCGATGTGGCAACGCCATCGGCCAGTGTATAGACGTGACTTGGCTCGATCTAAGCAGCTATAGCTCCATTTCCCACAGATGACGCCGCCATGCAGATCCATTTACACTAAGACCTTCCCTTTATAGAAGGTATTTATATTCTGTGCACCCGTCCTCCCTCGCACCATCTTTTGCTAATTGCACACAACCTGGAAGCTAATGCAATCCTCTTCATTCACTCTCATTCCATTCCATCGCCATCAACGCCACTATTTGGTGCGCGCGCCGTGGGTGTGCTACCATTGGGACGAAACAATCAGCCACTGTTTTCTGTATTAAAGTCGCGAATTACTGCATTGGGCAGGTGTCAGGTCGAAGCTCCTCAACTGATGCGACACCATCATTCATATCGAGCAGCACGCCACCAAGTTTTGCCAGCAATTCTTCGGGTAGAACGGCAGAGCCATGGCCGTAGAGAGCCTCATGAACGAGACTCGACTCCAAAGCCGATGTCTCGTTGTAAGTTCGTTGGATTGCGAAAAAGGTCAACGAGGGGAATGGGTGTACTCGGTGTCCAGAATTTCATGTATAAAATGCAACATTTCCGACTCCAAAGCTATAGGCTTGAATCATCATCACCAGCAGCATTCTTCCTTCTCCCTACCTTTGCACATAAAGACGTATACAATAATTATGCATTTTACTGCCCTGACCGTTCTCACGGCTGCAAGTGCCGCCTTGGCAACTCCAGTTGAGAGAGCCAAGACATTGACAGTCCCCCTGAAGCACCAGGTCAATGCCGTCCCTGCCAGCAAACTCGTCGCAGCCGGCAAGGCCCGCCTCGACAAGGTCAACGGTGTCAAGCCGTTTGGCAATGTTGATGCCTCTTCCGGCCCTGCTCAGAACCAGGACGTCAGCTACATTGCTGCCGTAACCATTGGTAGCAAGGCCTGGAACCTCATTGTCGACACTGGGTGTAAGCTTACCCGTTTTGCCTTCTCCCCAATCCCAGGTTTCAACAAAGGTGACTTGCTTATGCTGACCATGAAATAGCCTCCAACACGTGGACCGGTGCCCAGAGCAAGTACAGCCCTGGTTCTACTGGCAAGGCCACCGGCGGCTCTGTCTCGGTCAGCTACGGCTCCGGCCAGTTCTCCGGCAAGGAGTACTTTGACCGTGTCAGCTTCGGTGGCCTTACCGTTGCCCAGCAGTCCATCGGCGCTGCCTCTTCCGCCTCTGGCTTCGACGGCGTCGACGGCATCTTTGGCCTCGGCCCCGTCGACCTTACCGAGGGTACCGTCTCCAACGCCAACACGGTTCCTACCTTCCTCGACAACCTCTACAGCCAGGGCTCCATCTCCAGCGAGGTCCTGGGTGTCTACTTTAGCCCCGAGAGCGGCAGCGACACCGACGACAACAACGGCGAGCTCACCCTCGGCGGTACCGACAGCTCCAAGTATACGGGCGCCCTAACCTACGTCCCCAGCTCCCTCCCCTACTGGGGCGTCAGCATCTCCGGCTTCACCTACGGCTCGACCACCCTCTCCTCGGGGGCCAGCGGCATCGTCGACACCGGCACGACCCTCCTCTACATCCCCTCGGCGGCCTACAGCGCCTTCCTCCGCGCCGCTGGTGGCAAGGACGACGCCGCCTCGGGCCTCGCCGCCTTCACCAAGAAGCCCACGGCCAACTTTGGCATCAAGCTCGGCTCCAAGACGTACACTCTCACTCCGGACCAGTACCTCGTGCCCCAGGCCCAGTACGGCAACTTCCAGCTCGCCAGCGGCAAGTACTACTCGTGGATCGGCAACGGTGGCAGTGGCGCCACCAGCACCGTCCTCGGACAAAAGTTCCTCGAGAACTACTACTCCGTCTATGACACCACCAACCGCCGCGTTGGCTTTGCTACTGCTGCCTAGAGTGTTTGAGTTTCATGAAACGGGTTGCGCTAGTACAGTCGCGGAGAAACTTGTCAATACTTTCCGCAGGCTGTAATCGACCTGGTCTGATGTTATGAGATACAATGATGCATATTATGTAAATAAAAAGCAGATTTATCATTGAATAGTTTTGCCATAGCCTATGAGGAGTGAAATGAAAAGCCATCTTTTTGTGGAATTCTGTTGCGTATGATTGACCACCTAGAAGCAGCCTCGGCAGTCAGATGAAGCTTGACTTGGCAGTATTGAAGAGTGTGTATCAGTAATGGCAATATACTGGTCAGCTTGGATGTGAGAGAGTCGGCCACTCTAGTCTTGCAGTCTCTTCTATGTTGGAACGGCTTTTGGTGGCCACAAGTACATCAGCTGTTTAAGTACCTACTACCCAACATTGCAAACTCGTACATCCCACGCTTAGGTACTGCAGAAACTGTTGAGGCCAACTTAAAGGATTATTTTCGCTGGGGGTTAGCCCTGCATTGTTTGGTTTGCATTCCAAGCATATATAGGAAGGATCCCTACACAGTAAACAAAACAATTGGAATCATTAAATATATCTTCGACGAGCTCATCAAGAGATCTAGAGTCGTCATCGTTCCATCACGACATTTGGCAAGATGTGAATGTGCCGCCTCGCTTGGCGAGTGAGGCGTCGTCGGTGGCGGCAGCCAGACTGAGCTGGTGGCAGCCATAGCCGAGGCGATTAGCCTAAAGAAAATACGCAAGCAGTACTAAATCATACGGAAGAGAAGAACCGATAGAAGGTTTCCGAATTGGTCGATCGGCTCGCTCTAGACTCCATATGCCCCTTGCCACATGTTTGTCGCCAGTGTGATGGCTTAATTCCAGCTGTTCCCAGTTCTTCTTATTTTAGTGATTTATAGCTTCTTTATTTGAGGGCTTTATGATCATAAAGGCTCTTAAATGACATCTTCATTTCTAATACTCGCTCTTTCCAGTAAGCTTCTCCTTTCTCCCATCTATGTCACGCGATGCATCCAAAATCTGCCCTGACGCCGTTCCGTGGCCACTGAGTGGAAACTGGCTTTGATGTGGGTTATGCTCTATTTTATTATTATTTTAAATCCAATCTACGGTAACTTTACTCTTTCTGAGAGGGTGTATCTCACGCATGGCTTGCCGCCGTGGCGAAAGTGGATGGATATAATGAAATATATCCACAGTTCATAGTTTTGATCTGTTTTCAAACATTGGAATCGTGGTTATTTCTTTGGCACAAAAAGTTTTAAACTCTCAGGGTTTCGCAGACCCTAGATTGCTATCAGAAAACAGACAACAACACCGGAACATGGATGACTTTGCCCTTTCCCCAAAGCTGCCTCCCGAGATACGCCAACAGATATGGCTCTTGACCATTCCTGATGATCAAGAAGAGGTCTGTCTCTGCTGGCCAGGCGACTTCCCGGCGGAGAGCCACTTGGAAATAGAACTATATGAAAATCTTCCCGTGTTGCCGCTCACCGTCGACGCGGCCTTTCCTGTAGCCATGCATGTTTGCCGCGAGGCGCGTGCCATGGTCACGGACTCGAAGCTGAGTAACGCTCGATTTCGCACTTCTCATGTTGCGAAATGCATGACGCCGTTCCGGTGCTTCCGTCCGGAGCTCGATGTGCTGTACCTCGGCCATGATTCCGCGCGGCTCCTGCGCCTCTTTGCCGATCCATGTCGCTTCAGCGAACGGCTCTCTGGGCGCGAGGCAGCAGCTTTTAAATGCTACAATGCTTTCATGAACGTCTTGCGGCGTGCTAAACGACTGGCAGTCCACATTGAAATGGCAGGAATGTATAATCATGGAGACGAGTACTACATATATCATTTTTTGATACATTGCGTCAAGACGCCCAAGAGCTTGACTTTTGTCTTTCCGTGCTCAGTGGCGTATACATTGGACGACGAGGATGTGCCTGGTGTCTTCTTCCCGCCTGGAAAGCGGTGTCGTCTCGTCACCGTCCCGTCTATCGAGGACAACGGCGAGCTGCTCTCTGGTTTTGTTTCGCGTGTTGGCAAAGAAATGGCAAAGAGGCCGTTAGGGCGACGCGCGTACAAATGAAGCAATTTTGTCAGCTGAGCGGAGAGTCGTGGAAGATGTTTGCTGGCCTAGAGATTAAGACCCAGGTATTTGTCGAGTACCAAAGTGATGGCACATGGGCCGAAGTATGCAAGGACAGGATATACTCCCGCGTACGCCACCAATCAGCTAGAAAATTCGTACCAGTCAATCAGCGACCGAATCCTGAGTTGGTCAGAGTGCAAGACGCAGATGTCGATGTCCATCTGGTGGTATTCTTCTTCCCCACTTTACAATTAAATGTATCATTCTACAATTCTACTACTAATACGCTTCTTAGGAGAGAGTGTTGCTGAGGTACAACCCCTGGACAATGCTCTAGGGCCGCCGACAAGGATGGTCTCCTCAAGTCGTATCGAGTAGCTCAAACATGGCGACGGGGGAGATTGACTGGTGGACTTGGTTCGGTTTTCCACAGCTGGAGGCGAGGATGAGATTTCATGGCTCAGAAATGATGGTGAGGATAGGCATACGAGATCAAGAGTCTGGTAATCCAGGTGTCGTGCCAGAGCCTCACGTCCAAGCCTTGAGTTCCCTGAAAATATCTTTCGGATTAATAAATAACATAGCTAAGCTGATTGAATTGTCATATATACTTCTCTCTGTTTTTATTTTGTTCAACTAACTATAAAGCGACTTACACGCTGGCCTGCCTCAGATTACGCTAAACTCAATTCGATCAGCAGCGGTGCCGGCCGCCGGATGCCGATTGGCGCATGCCACCAGCTTCCAAGTTCCCGAGGCCCAAGTTGCCGAAGCCATCCGTCTACCATCCTGCAACAAAGCACTCTCTACAAAGCCACGACAACTGCATCCTCACTACACAACTACATCCAAGGAACGCAAAGACAATCCAACAAGAGCAGTACACATCAATAATCAAGCGCGACACACACAGACACACACCACAAGCCATGGCGACCACGGCCGATCCGCTGCCGCCCGCAGCACAAACACCATCGTCCTCTTCCTCCTCCACGGCATCCCCTTACCCCTTCGCCGCCGCCCCAGACATTGTGCGCGCCCACCAAAAGGACGCCTACTTCACCGGCCACCTCGCCAACACATTCACCGAGCTCTACCGCCGTGTCTTCGGCGCCCGCGCAACCCACGCCATCACGCCCGAGCTGCGCTCCGTCGCCTCCCTCACCTACTTTGCCCTCACCACCCTGCCCGGCAACCGCACCCTGGGCGAGGAGTACTGCGACCTCGTCCAGATCAACGCCAGCGAGAACGGGCAGCTCCCGTCCCTCCAGACGCGCGCCGCCTACATTGCCGGCTCCATCCTCCTCCCATACGCCGTCAGCCGCATCCTCCCTTCCCTCCGCAGCCGTCTCCGCGCCTTCTTCGCCGCGCGACTCGAAAAGCTCGAGGACCAGGGCAAAAAGGACACGCGCGAGGCCAGGATATGGGAGTACCTGGCCAACCACGTGTCCGGCCTCACCAGCGCCGCGCCCGTGCAGGCCCTCACGCTGGCCCTCTTCTACTTTAGCGGGACGTACTACGAGCTCACCAAGCGCCTCCTCTCGCTGCGCTACGTCTTCACCCGCACCGTCCCCGACACGCCCGACCGCGCCGGCTACGAGGTCCTCGGCGTGCTGCTCGTCGTGCAGCTCGCCGTGCAGGGGTACACGCACGTCCGCGACACCCTGAGCGAGACGTGGGCGGCGCCGCGGCGGGAGCGCGCGGCGTTCCACTCGTCGGGCGGCCTCGACGTCTCGCTCGACCACGACAACTCGTACGCCGCGAATAGCGACCTGCTGCTGTCAGAGCTCGGCGCGCGCGGCCCGCAGGCGAGCCGCGTGGACCTGGCCACGACCACGCACACGCCGCCGCCTGCTGGACCCGCGGGGACGCCGCGGTTCACGCTCGAGGATGAGGGCGTCATGGGCTTCATCAAGGGCGCGCAGCAGCGCAAGTGCACGCTGTGCCTGGAGGAGCTCAAGGATCCGTCGGCGACGCCGTGCGGGCACGTGTTTTGCTGGGAGTGCATCGGGGACTGGGTGCGGGAGAAGCCCGAGTGCCCGCTGTGTAGGCGCGACGCCCTCGTGCAGCACATTCTCCCGTTGCGAACGTTTTAAGGCGGGGTTAAGTGAACGAGAGAGAAAAAAAGACGATAGGATAGAGTGTACAAAGATTGAGCTGAGGAAAGCAAGCCCAAGGAAGCATGCACATGATACCATGACCAACAGGCAGACATTCTGTAAATTTATGAGAGCAAAAAATGTTACATGTATATTATCAAAAGAAAATGTTAAGAGATGCAATATAGTGAAATAAAAGCTGCCAATAGAAATGCCAAACTTGTAGTTCAAGTAAAATACTGATCGACATCATCATTCGAATACTGTTTTTTTTTCTTTGGTGTGGTCTGGGACGATTTTTATGCCATCGCTCTCCGTAACGATATAAACCGTAAAAAAATGAAGCAATTGAGGAAATCTGTTTCCTCTCCCATGGTATAATCATTATACAACGTCATTAAACAAACTTGTCACCTGAACAGATGTGATTCCCTCTGGCTCATATCCTTCCAAGCTCTGTCGGCGGCATGCTTTGCCGCCTGAAAAAAAAAACGACTTTTCATCCTCTGTTTTGATTACCGAGTCTTGTTTCTTTTTGGCCTGGGCTGGAACCCGTGTACCTTGTTTTGGTTTTTTCCTGTATTCCCATCACAGACCTATGCTGTGACGCTTGTTATACAAAGAGATTTCCATCCTGTTACTCGAACCAGACAATTCAATGCCTTGGAAAGTGACAGAGACGAAACCTCGCAAAGACCGACCGTCAACTTTTTCCCAGTCCTATACACGAGGACGAAATATCAAGTCAAGCCGTTTCCTTCTATTGGACTGAAGAAGCGAGAGGTACGAGTCGAATACATTAAATGGTGAAAGATGTGATGCAAAATATGTCATGAAGATGATGCAGTCCTAGTTGCGACGCGCAAATGGATATAAAAAAAATGCTCAACCAAAACGCCGGGGCTTCGAAGAATGTTTGCCGCGCGGCGACAGAAGGGTCCCAAAAATATGAAACGAGTCATCCTGCCAGCAGAATAGACAGATTAGTCGTCCAAGGCAAAGACAACAATTTCTCCGCGATCGTTTCGGCGTAGCCGTAAGGATCTCCAGAGTTCCTTCTCGTCCTTGTGCTTGGAGACATCACCGCCTGATGCCTTGCGCTCACGGTGGTAACGCTTCAGTGCCTTGTTCATGCTGCAGCCGCGGTCGCTCTCGGGACCCTTGTTGATGAAGTTAAGGAACATGTCAGCTTGAGGCTTGAACAGAACCAGCTGTCCGTCATGCCCATCTTTGCCTCCCTTGTGGTATTCAATCGTCTTGGGACTCTTCAGTCTGCCATCACGATGACGGTGGCGGTGCTTCTTCTCCTTCTTGGGTTTCTTGGTCTTCTTGGAGCCGCCAGTGAAAATCTCCAGGAAATTGCCAGTCTTGGCCTGCTTGGCATGTTTCGACTTCTTCAAAGGACTGGCAGGAGTTTCGGCAGCGTCTCCCGAAGAATCGGGCGACGGCGGGAAGCGCATCAAGCTCTTCAGGCCACCGGTAAGTCCAGAGTGAAGCACAGGCGGAGCATCAACCATCTCTTCGTCTCCAGCGACATCGACATGTAGATGCTTGCGTTTCTTGTCCTTCTTGTCACCGTCCTTGCTACGACGGCGCTCCGCCTTTGGGCCGGGCGTGACATAGGCATTGGTGGGAACAGGTCCGGTGCCGTACTCGACAGCCTCGAGAAACTTTTCGTCTTCGTACTCGTAACGTACGAGCGATGTACTGTCGCCTACGGCCTGGGGGTCCTTGACGAGCTCCAGGTTGGAGGCATTGGGGGTCTGTCCGGTAGCAACAAGAAAATCGAAAACATTGACGTGCTTCTCCTCAACAGCAGGAGGAGGGGTAGGTGCCTCGGGCAGGTGGTCGATGGGCGATCGTTCGTCCTCGGTCTGGCCCTGGTATTCAGCCCAGGGAGCATATCGGGGGTCTTCTGGGACGTCCTGGACGTAGGACTGATAGGCCATCATCTTGGTCTTCTTGGCGGGTTGCGGGTTGCTGTCGTGCTGTTTGGCTGCGTTGTTCTGGTTGTTGGTAGTCTGGTTGGCGTTGTTGTTCTTCTTGGATTTGTCTTTGTATAAGGCGCCTTGGTACTTCTGCTCTTCGGTCATGCAAGACTTGGTGTGTTGTTAGTGAGAGTTGCGACGACGAGGATATAGAAGTGCAACGGGTATAGAAGAGCCACCAGAGTTGCGCATGTGTAAGGCGCTTGGGTAGGGGCCATGGATGAGCCGAGGAAGCTAGAGGAATTAGACTTGACAACTTACAGTGTGAGCGCGATATTGGACGCCGGGGAAGTGGACCATGCAATCAATGCATGTAAAGGTGGCACCGTGGCAGCGATTGCGATGAGGATCAAGCTTCTTCTTGGTCAAGATGTCGCCGCACTCCTGTAGTTCAGTGTGAGTATGGAGCAAGTATCGAGTAAGATGCAGTTGCGAATCGAAGAGGGGAAGCGTAGATTGGTGTTATCGCGGGGGAGGATGAGCTTTTGGGGGGGTTTTGATGTTCTAATTAGAGATCAAGGGAGATGGCGACTATGTAAAGGTATTTGGAAAGCGCCAATGTGGGCCGGGGGATCAGCGGGCAAAGGAAAAGGGAGGTCCTAAAATGGTGCTGATAGAGTGGGATGGTGTGTGTGAAGGTGTGTCGGAAGTGATGTCAGGTCCGGGCTTGGACAGATTCAAGGTGGTGTGGACTAGAGGGACGCATGGTACCTAGGTAGTAGGTAGAGAGCACCAAGCGGCGGCGGCGGCGACGGTGGCGCAGGGCAGAGGAGGGTAGAGGGAAAATAACCAATACTGGTCCAAGGACGAATGAATGAATGCCTTGCAGCTTCTTACCTCACACGAAAAGGATACCATGATGAGAGCGGGCGGCGGGCAGCGGGGCAGCTCTGATTGGCGGGGGAGTTGAAGTGAGGATTGAGGATTGGGTCGCGATGTGAGTGGCTGTGGGGGTAGTGTTTGACGGAGGAGGTCTCAGAATTGCTTGGGGCGCAATGCAGATGGAGTTTGTCTGGAGTTGCGTATGGGAGCGTCTGGGGTTAGTCGATAGTGTCGTGCTTGAACGAGCCGTAGACTGAGCCTAATGGATATGTTGTCTTGTCGAACGGGAAAGGCGACGACAAGATGAGGTGAGAGAGGCAGGCGTTTGAATGAAAGGGAGGGTACCCTGCAAAAGAAGAAAAAATAGCTCCTGAGGCTAGGAATGCGACTCAGATTAGGAGCAAATAGTGGGATGAGCCCCTCGTAGATGGGATGGAATTGGAATGATAGAATAGAGGGGCGCAAAAACGTTGCGACAACTGCCAGGGTCAGGTGGTGGGCAGAGCTCTGTCTGTTGTGGTCTGGTGGTATATCGAGCGGCAGAGAGAGCAGAGAGAGAGAGAGACGGAGAGAGACGGGAGAGCGAGAAGAGCAGAAGCGAGCAAACGGCACGCGTGGGCTCACAAGCTCGTCAGTGAGCAGAAATGCTCGAGCGACAGGGGTGCTGATTCCAGGCTCCGAAAGGGTGGGAGGAGATGGAAAACAAGCTAATGAAGCTGGGTAATATTGTAAACGGGCGGCGTAGATGCTGTTCTTGAAGCAATTCGAGAGATTTGTTTGTCGATGTTTTTCTATGCAAAAGAAAGAAATTGGGGTGGAAACATTTGCACGAACAATTTCTGGCTAATTTTTTTTTTCCTTTGTTGCCTTTTTTTTTCTCGCCTTCCCTGTTTGCTGTCCACTGGGACGCCAGCTGGCACAGCATGGGGGACTGGACCACTGGACCGCTGGACTGGAACCGCTGTGCAGCAGTGGGCAACCAAGCAACCCAATGGGGACCTGAGCAAAGCCCAACTGGCCCAGCATCACTTGCCAGTGGCCACAGTGGTTGTAGTGGGTAAACAAACTGGATTCCAGCGCATCACGGCCATCACCCCGCTGCGCTTCAAGCACTGGAGCCAATGTGTTCCCCTGTAGTCCCCCTTGTCAGTGCAGGACAATCGCCCGTCACTGGCAACAGGTGCAACAGTGATAGGCTCATTTCGGGGTCACCCCACCACCTGCAAACACGCCCCCACCAATTGGTTGCCATGGCGGGCCTTGCCTTGTTACAGGCACATAGTGTGTACACTGAAACAAGCCTGAAGAAGCACTGTACATCATGTACTCCGTTGTATGTACGGCATTCACATCGCGTTCCCCCAGAGGAAAAAGGGAAATTCGACCTCCATAGACGCGTTGATTGGCCAGCAGCTTCATCGTCAACTAAATTCAAAAAAGGGCCCCCAGATCACATGGGCTGCAGGCTCTTTCCTCTCTAATTTGAGAGAGCCAGGGTGTGCCTCTATCTGCCAAAGATGCACCAGCCTGTTGTGTTGCCTCATGATGGCACGAGCTGCTGTTGCCGGTCGTGTTTATTATTATGCTTGGTATTGCCATGTGTTGCCGACGTTCCCCTAGAGTAATGACTCTGATTCTTGACTTTTAATCTACCCTGTTCCATTCAATCCGCACAGGACCTTCATCTCCCGACCTGCCTGCCGGCTTGTCCCCTCAGCCAGCCGCCGTGTTTGCTGGCGCCCATCCTCCTGCATTGCTGCCACAAAGCTGGGCGCGAAATCTTGCTTCTCGAGCCGCCCAACCAAGTCTGTCAAAAAGAGTACGTTTACACGCACGCGCGCCCCTGAGGACATCAAACAATCTGACCAGTCTTGATTCGTCCGTTTCCTGTTTCATGACAGACAGGATTATGATATGAAATTCCTGAATACTGCCATGAATATATACACTCATGCTATTAATATACCTGCTGCCTCGGTACCAGTGCCCGAAATAGATGGACAGTGGCGCCCTGCCAATCGTACCAGCATACACGGAGTACGGAGTCGCCATGTACCCTGTCCTTGTATTATCTGGGGATTGGCACTTAATAATGACGCCTTTGGCCACTTGGGCACTCCAAAAAGAGCCTGTCCTTGCATCAGGTCCCTGTGGAATCGGCACATACCATGTAAGTATGTGCATCATCGTCACTCAAATCCATCCACCCCTCTACATAAGGCTGCACAGGGCACCTTACATGAACAGTAGCACATACATCAATCATGGTCAAGATCAATATGTAACATCACTCAGCTTATTTTCCGTGTCAACAACGACCAAACACCATCGCTACATATGCCGTGCTGCGCCGCACCAATTATAGCACCCTTTCCATCTCGCGGCACGCCTCAGCTGTCTATGGCTGGCCGAATCAGCAGCCTCCTCCAGTAGCCCAACGGAGCAATGCTACGTGTTGGCTGACTGCTGGGCCGTGCTTGCGTGCCAGGCTTGGCCGATCAATGCCACGGCAAACACAAAGTACACAATTAGACTGTTGACGTGATGATGCAGCACGCGCGCCCAGGGAAAAAAGCAAAAATAGTCCACTGCAATTTACCCCAGGCGCTCAAGCAGCGCCACAGGGCGCAAACCGACGGACACCATATTACAGACAAACAGAAGAGAAGCTGGCATTTCTGCTGCATGTGTCACCTATGTCCATGTCGGATTCGCACTTGTATCACGCCAATACCATGATTTGTAGTGCGTGCAGTGTCTCTAAGGTATGGGGTAGTGACGCCTACAAAGCCCCCAACGGCACACATACATCCTATCCATACGCGCAGTTGAAATTGTATTATCATTGATCAAGCCTCTGTGTAGCTTCATGGCTTTCAAGCTGCGTATTGGCGTTTTCCTTTGGCACACACAAAAGTAAGCCCTGGTGTTTCAGATTCGCAGCACACCACTCACCTCGCTATTAGCTATAAAGGGCTGCTTCCATATTTGGCTTCCAAGTTGAGACCGGCTTGAGGAATGTACCCCAATCCGTTTCTCGTTTGGCTCAACCTAGCCTGTATCTTTGTCCAGGCCGTTGACCAATTCAGGACAGGTTTCCCGATGTGGCGGATCCGTGGGGTGGTGCTCTGAATGGTATTAGGCTTATGTGCTGGCAGCCCACCCATTACCGGCTCACTGGGAACATGCTACCGGTCACCACTACAATTTCCATAAACTTTCCCGGAAACGCAGGTACCATGGAAGGGGGGGTGAAAGGGGGCAGCTCATCACAGTTGCATCACATAGAAGGGAATGGTGATGGTGGGATTCCTTTGGCAGCCCCTGCTAGCTGGCTGCCCCCGACGCAGGGTCAACGATTCCATCGTGACTTGCTCTGCATGGGGCACTCGGCACCAGGCGTTGGCGTTCATGCAAGTAACATTGCTTTGGTCAGAGCGCTGGCGGAGCGGGAAAGACATTAATAAAAGTCATGTATGGCTTGAAAGGCCATTTTGGCCGGGAAGGCTTGTTCACCTCGGTCTGGCACGGAAACTTTTCTGTAAAACGTAGCATCGCCGTGTCAATGTCTTTGAATCTCGCACGCCAAGCAATGTCGAGCTTCCTTGTTCAGGATAGTATTAAGACACGGAACGGAGTCTGAGTTGCGGCGCTCACCTACCCGCTAATGACCATCAATGGCTCATGATGGCGGCGGGCGCCTTTTGTGGGCGATTACTTATTATGATTAAAATCTTGCTTGTCACACGGCACAAGTATGGAGCAGTGGAGGAGAGATTGCTGCTCGTTTTTTTAACATTACGATCGCAAATCTGCCGTTGATTACTAGTGTAATGCAGACAACCAACATAATACCCCAGCATCTGGGGGAAAGGCAGGGCAAACGACCAGGTATATGTATATTGGTGCAATACCAGTAGGCTTGATACCCCCGGAGCCTTCCCTTAATGGCCTAGGCGTGTCTCAAGAAACATTGGCCGCTCTTTTGCACTCACCATCCATTTATTTACTACAGCAAGGCAAGGCATCAAACTATGCATTTGTTTGATGCATTGCATAACTGTTCCCCGTGTTTGCAGGCAGTTTCAGCCACAGCAATCCACCGCGTCGGAACAGGCAGATGATAACACAGAGAATGAGGCGATTCCTCCTTTTAATGTAGATTCTATATTCTCAATTTATATTTCACCTGTCTCCCTGTCCCATTGCTAGCATGCACTGTAGGGTAGCCACCATTTGTTCTGTAGTTGGTCAGTCAATTCTACCGCGTTACGAAGAGTATCATGAGGCGCTTCAGGCAGTTATGCACTGTAATTTACCAGTGTACGCGCTAAAGCATCCCCCCGTCCGTCACCTGTCAGGCACTCCACAGCGCGGTGGCCATTAATCACTGCTAAAATTGCGCCGTCAGCTCTTGCTCCTTCCCACTGAAGCCTCGGTTGCCCACAATCAACCAATCACATTCACGCCCTCTGTTTGCTTGCCCAAGGCTTCACGGTCCCTCACGCCCAACGTCATTTCAACATTTTGCTGCCTGCAGCTCGCCATCTGGCCGTCTTTGCTCTTCAGTATTATCCTTTTGTCGTCCCGACTTCCAAACCACATCTACAACATGATATATTAGTCCCCTTCTTTTTGCCGACGCGCATCTCTCAGGGCCCCCGGCTACCGGAAACCCACAAGCTGCCTCGTCACCGCCATAAAAAAACTCCGTTTCGTCAACCAACCCCCCCGAAAATTCTTGCCCCCTTGACGTCTCCCGTCCTGCACGTCCGCCGCCGAGCTCGGCTACGATTGAAATAAATTAATACAGAAAAGGCCGGGCGACTAGCACCCTTGTTTAGACAACAGGACAAATGCCTGACAAGGAAACCATGTCCAACTCAAATTCTTCTCCGTCGACATTCACCAGCTATCTGGAGCAGACTGCTTCAGTGCTGAGTTCTGTCGCCTCATATATGAAACTCCCAGCTCTTGCCTCCACGGTACGCCGCCCTCAGGCATGCGAGATGCATGCTCCGCCATGCAGTCATCCCCGAGACTAACGTTGCACAGGGCATTGCTGCCGTCTTGACGTCTCTTCTCTACTTTAAGCAAAAGTTCGTACAGCCATCTAGCATGTGACCAGCATGCTCGACGCCCATCGGAGGATGTCATGTCCAGCTAACCTTTGATCACTGTGACCACAGGGCGTTAATCTACCCCTCTCACATGCCCGCCAATTCCCGAACAGATCTGCCTCGCCCCTCCCAATTTGGTATTCGTGATTTCGAAGAGCTAGTCATTCCTACCGACGATGGCGAAAAGCTATCTGCATTCTACATCCGCGGCCCCCGTGATCACAAAAACTCAAAAGTTACCATGATCATGTTCCACGGCAACGCCGGCAATATTGGCCACCGCCTTCCAATCGCACGCATGATTATTAAGACAATTGGCTGTAATGTGTTTATGCTCGAGTACAGAGGCTATGGCACGTCAACAGGCGAGCCTGATGAATCCGGTCTCAACTTGGACGCGCAAACCGGCCTTACATATCTCCGTGAGCGCGCAGAAACCCGAGATCACCAATATTTGGTCTTTGGTCAAAGTCTAGGTGGCGCTGTCGGCATCAAGCTTGTTGCCAAGAATCAGAACCGTGGCGACATTGCTGGTCTAATCCTAGAAAACACTTTCTTGTCCATGCGCAAGTTGATTCCGTCGGTCATCCCGCCGGCCAAATATCTTACTCTTCTTTGCCATCAGGTTTGGCCAAGCGAGTCGGTGTTACCCTCCATCACAAAGGTGCCCACCTTGTTCATCAGCGGGTTGCAAGATGAAATTGTCCCGTACGTACACCGTCTCCCACTACTGCTTTCTTAACTCCCTTTCCATGATGATCATAATCACCCACAAAATATGAACCCTTTGCGGCTCTGATTTAGCATTTGATTTGTCTGACCTTGGAAAATTCGCTATCCTTGACTACGTGCTTGAGCATCTCTTTCTCTTCTCATTGCTAACTTTTGGAATTCATTCAAGACCAAATCACATGAAGCGCCTCTATGAAATCTCGGCAGCTCCAAGCAAGGTATGGAAACCACTACCAGGTGGCGATCACAACTCGAGCGTTTTGGAAGAGGGCTATTTCGAGGCCATGAAGGAGTTTGTCAACGATGTCACGAGTCAAAATCTCGCCGAGAAGCAATGGCGGTAAAGGCTGCCGCAGTCGCGGTCACCTGATGCACCACGAAAGAGATGGTGTGGATTTGGCGGAGAGAAGAGCCGGCGTTGGAGGGACTTGGACACAGCACTGTCTAGCCGGAACTCTGGACTTGATACCCACTGTTGTATAAATGAAGAGCACGAGCACAAACGCAAGCACGTTAAAGGCTGCATCAAAAATAGACCACGCGGTCACCTCTGGCTGGGCAGAGAAGATACCCAGAGTCCCAAGATAAACGGGAGAGCGGTCACCGATAAGCCCACGCAAAATAGAAAGAAGCAAGAGAATTTTGTCATTACAGGGGCCGGTTGAGCTTCAATCCCACAACGACCACACCATCTCGTTTTTGTGTATGCCCACTATCACTCCTGCAGAGGCGGGATGTGATGCCACCCACCTCGAAGTCGTGCATTCCCGTATGCAGGTTGGGGAAAGGGATTGAATGACATGCAGACGGGTTCCCGCCCGTGTCCTTGGCCCATGTACCAAACTGTCTCGCCCCCATCTCTCCGCTCAGCGGGGTTGTAGTACAAGGTGGTGGGCATTTGAGGTGGGCATGATTGCATCATAGCGAGAAAAGTCGAGAGCCTTATCTTTTTTTTTGTTTTTGGCTGAGACATGCATATCATAGGCCGTCTTTTTCTCAGGTTGAAAATACATGAGTGGAGGCGGGAAGGTGAAGACTCTGACGTCCATGTGACTACTGGGGCGTCTTACAATTTGAATGGGCGGGAACTATAGCTGGGAGAGTGAACGTTCTTGAAGAGTAAAATCCGGATTATGGCGGAGGGGTGTCAGGTGATTGAGATGTTGAGCGATGGACACCGGCACGACACCCATCGGCTGTGGTGGGTTCGGGTTACGTCTAACGAGGGAGAAAGAAATGGCTCTTGTGGTTCCTTGTCATGGCACATCGTGCACTTTTGGTGAGCAGCGGTCAAATTACTACTTGATTCTTAATTTTTTTTAATTTTTTTTTTCCGGTTGGCCACCCTCTCCTGACTGGGGCGGCGCTGAAGAAGCCAGAATCTGCCCATTTTGTTTTGATCGCATGATGATAGATTGGCGTGTGTGGCTTGCAGGTTACGGGAATCTGGCGCGGGGCCAACGAACGCCGCTTCGCGGTAGTTAAGTTGAAACGACGTTGAGTAGCAACCACCAAAATGTTTTCTTGTATTTTGCCTTTGCGACCTTCGACGTGAGGGTGTGCGATTATCATGAGCAGCGAGGATTTGACGTTCTTTTGTCACTTGGGGTTGTTTGTTCAGTCTTGCCAGTTTACCTTGTTCTGCATGTAAAAATGCATCACTTTCGAGATATAGGAGCAAGGTAATATTACAAAGCAGTGTTTTATAGATTTTTTTTTGGGTTTAAAAAATGCGTGGGAATTTTATTCCCATGGGCTTTTGATACAGATTCTTTATGCATTCGTCGGCACATGTGTCCTGTAGATTTCACTCCTGTAGGAGTATAGTATCATTGCAATGCTGCAAATCTCTCCCTCTTCTTTTAGCACTCCACGTCCCCGTCAAGCTGCGATGCCCAAGGCCGCTCCGGCACTGTATCAACCTTCTTCTTGCGCAGACCGAGAAGGCGGCGTCCCGCCCCCTTGGCCGGTGCATCCGCGGCCGGAGCAGCAGATTCCTTCTTCGCCGCGGCGCGGCCTGCTACGGCGCTCCAGCCACCGACTCCGTCCTGCCGAGTAAAATCCTCGCGCCGGGTAATGGCATTGTTTGAATCCACATGGCACAGAAACGCGTTGCCCGCAATCGCCTGTCCGCGGACACGGTCCGTGACGCTCTTCTGCAGCGTGCGGAGCGCCGTCTCGATGCCCGCCGGCGACAGGAACGACGAGTATTGCACCGTGGCGCGCATGAGGACCTCCTCCGAGGGCAGGTACTCGGTTGTGAAGTGCAGAGACGGCTGCTGAGCGAGGTCCGCCGCCAGCGCGACGCCGACTTCATCCGTCGTCAGGCCGAAACGGGGCGATGTGAGTAGGAAGGCGTTGAGCGGCTCCGTTTCATGGAGGGCAGGTGGTGTCGAGGCCGCTACGGTAGCCGCGGCGGCAGCGGCAGCGGCGGTTTCCTGGGCTCTGCGGATTTTGACGCACTGCGCAATCGTCTTGCTCGGTGCTGAGACGAACCGCGAGCCTTTGTACACAAGCACGTAGCGATAGGGCTCGGTGTCTTCAGATTTACTCTCGAGGCCATAGTCCTCGGCGAGAACGTGAAGGAAGCGACGCTGGTTGTTCGGCATGGGCTTGTAGCGGATTCTGATTTCACTTGGGCTCTGCGAGAAGACGCGAAACTCCCGCTCCTGCGTCTCGCACCAGTTGGGCGTTTCTCTGAAGATGGCCAGTGTCTCGTCAGAGTACGGTACATGGTCATTCGTATGCGTAGCTGGGTCAATGTTGAGCGCAGCGGCAAGACGTCTGTTGCGTTCCTGTCGCAAACACTCGTCGTCGCATTTGAGTTCTGTTCTTGTAGGTTCAGGGTTGGTGCTGCTGGCAAGGCATCTGACTTCTTGCTTCCGAATGCCACAGGGGCATGCAATTTCGGTCCTGCCTGTGCAGGCGCCTGTCTCATTGCATGGGGTGAGGCCATGACAGTTGTTTTGGCAGCGATGCTCGCAAAACATCTTGACCTTTCCACATGTCTGCCCACAGTGCCCGCTTTCAAGAGTAGCGTCCTCACAGTCGCCTGGACGATGGCAGAGTTTCTTACAGAAATGCAAGCCACACTTCAACTTCTTTCCACATGGCTTTCCACACCGTGGTTCTTGAAGATGACAGGGCTGACTGTGAAGCTTCTCCTTGCCGCATAAACACCACTTCTCAACCAAGAAAGGGCATTTGGGACAGCCAGCTTCTTCCGGGTGGCAGTGGTGTTCAACGGGTGGATGCCCGCAATCTGGGCGTCTTAAGCAATTAAAACGGCACTCAGGAGCAACAGTTCCACAGGGTTGGGGAGGCTGGAGAACAGTTCGACCGCAGTCGCAGCTGATTTCCGTGAAAATGGCCTCTGGACAACTCGCGCATGCACCGCGATGACATATTTGTTGACAGTTGTGACTCCCGCACTTTAGAGCACGGCCACATGTCCTGATACAGATATGCTCTGCCTCCACCGCAGTTGTTTCAGCTCCCCCGTTGCGGTTTCGACGACGAGCTGCCTGTCTCTCGGTGGCTCGTTTATCCCCGGTGCAGCAAATTTCAGTGCACTTGTGCCGACCACAGCTCATGTTTGCTTGACATGTCCTGGCGCACGTTGGCTGCTCCTCTTGACGCTGGTGGCAAATTCTAGGCTCGCTCGTTCTGCCACAACGGCAGCTGATGTCAACTTCCTCCATGCAGTTGCCACAATCACCTGCGTGGCAGTTTGCCTTGCAGGAATGGCCGCAGTCAAGCTTCTTCCCGCAGGTGCGGTCACAGTGTGCTATGACATCCTCACAGCTGTTTCTGGGAAATCCTGGGAGCTCACTCAAAGCTGTCTTGCCACAAGGACAGTGTGTTACAGTGTCCGGGGCAAAGGGGCAGTGAGCTGGAGTTTCGTCCTGGGCGTGGCATATTTTAGAGCATTCGTGCTTTCCGCAATCGTATTTCCGTTGACAAGCCGTCTGGCAGCTAAAAGTACCATCAAACCATTCCTGGTTTGAAACCGAGTACGACTCTTGAGTCTCATCTCGCTCAGAGCAGGGTATCTGCTTGGCTATACGACCACAGAAACAGGTAGCGTCTACCTGTACCGGGCATTCACCGCAGAGTCCGCTATGGCATTGTAATTCGCACATGTGTTCCCCACAAGGTAATAAATCACCACACACATCCTGACAGCTCCATCCATTTTCATAGTCTGTTTCCCTGCACAGCTTTCTTGATGCTTTCTTGCCGCAGAAACATGACTGCTCTGGGCCAATGAGTCCACAAGGTGGACAAGGTCCGGAATGGCATTGGAGAGGACAGGGATGAGGACATGTCGGGCGTGGCTTCGAGCACGTTTGTCCGCATGAGTGCGGGGGAACAGACAGACCAGCAGGTTTCGGGGTGATTTCCTTACCGCACCAGCAGTGATATGTGCCGGGGTCATCGGTCAGTTTGGAGTTGCAAGCTGGGCAACGCCAAGACTGTTCGGCTTGCGTCTGAGATGATTGGGGCTCATCCTTCTTCATTTGGTTGCTGTACCACTTTTTTGCGCATTTGAGATGCACCACGGTCCAGCAGAGAGTGCAGGACCAGACGTGAGACGTTCGCAGGACTTCATCAGTGCAGACAGTACATTCGTAGTTGGCATTGCTAATATCCTCATGAATACGTGTCGCCAAATCATCTGCTGTAGACTTGGGTAACTTTGGTTGAGCCTTCTTAGGGCGAGGCGGGACAGATTTTGCCACTTTGCTATGCGGGCGTTAGCACAAAGACCACTCACTAGCAAGAACTGCAGCCAACTCGCAACGAGGTCTCACCTTCTGGAAGCTACTGGCTGCCCAGGAACGAATTCAGGTGCATCTGCGCTTAGCCCAGCTGGCCCAGCAAAGGTCCCTGCAGAGGCTTCATTAACTTCATTTGTGTTTGACGTGAGGTGGCCTCCAAAGGCGCGGCGAGTCGCAGGACGCGGTACGTTGGCGGCAGTGGCGGAGTCACCATTTTGGCCCCTGGGCTGTCTATTTCTGTTACCGCGTGGCCTTGAATTAGATCCACGAATGGATTGATTTTGTGTTGGGGTAGATGTTGCATCAGTACTGCCGCTCAGCGCGGGAGCATCTCTGCTCCCTTCTGCGGTACCATTTGTAGGTTTTGGAGCTCTGCCACCGCGACCTCCACGGCGGCCATGATTGCGTCTTCCTCTGGATGACCCTTGTGATTGAGTCTGAGGTGGATTACCCGTGTTCTCGGGCATAACTTGGGGAGTCGAGAAGGGCGACTGTCTCACCAGTGGTGATGAAGACAGAGTCGTGGCGGCAAGTGTTTGCTGAAGAATGGCTGCTGCGGCCAATGTGGCCAGGCGTGAGTCGAGTACTTTTGGAGAGACTAGTATTTTATCTAGGCGCCTCGATGCAGCAAATATCAGGAAACTGAAGAATTCAAGACACAGGAAGCGACTGAAGAGCGTCCAACGGCGAGTATTTGACGATTTTGAAGGTTGGTGGAGAGGCTCGTTTGTTCCGCCATGCCCTTTCCCAACTAGGCCTGGTGCGCAACGCCACTTCAACGCTTACCAAATAGCCCCAAAATGAGTCACTATTCAAGACTCATAATTCCATGCTTTTGGAAGTGCAATTGGCCAATCTTCCAAGAGGAATTACGTTCATTCGCATACGCTCCACAGCCTTCGAGTCACATTTAATTTTCTTCTGTCGGCTGTAACCTGAGCCATGCGAAAGAGGGTTTAGTCTGATCGCGTGTCTTCCGTTTTGTTGGTAGCTACACACAGAGGAGAACCAGTCTCCCACTCAGCCATTCTGATTTTTTTTTTGGTATGAGGATCCGGGGTTCTCAATTATCCGTGCCTTTTCTCAGGGGTATTATAAGGACAAATTTGTGTTTTGCTCGAGTCCCCCCCCCCATTTACTTCACAGGAATACCGCAACGCCGTTACCAATTAATTTGTTTGAGCTCTATAGGGTAGGTGCATTAGACAGATTCAAGATCTATCCTCGTCTATAATTAGGTGTTGTCGCAGGGATTGCAACGGCAAGGAACTTCTTTTACTTATTTCATGTGACTGGTTACTATAACAAGCCTTTTTACAGCCAATTGCCATGCAAAGCTGGCACTATGAATGTGATTTTGTCATGAGGAGAGCCGCTGAGAATGAGGTTTAGAGCGAAATACAAATAAACATGGCAACAATATACATCCAGATATAAAAGGAAAAGAAACAAAAAGCAAATATCAAGGACTTCATTTCTTATCAAATTAAACCCCCTACATTGTCAGTTTGCTATACACGATTATTTCTTCACTTTAACATTTGTCCCGTATACCACAATTACTCAGAATAGCAAGGGGGTCTTAGTACAATTCCGCAAGGACAAAATCTATATACGAACGACAACTCGACCAAGCTCACTGCAATAGGGTTTGTCCGCATCGGTCACTCACCGTCACAGCTACATCAGCCGTTACGGAGTACGGCTTATTGACGTCGGATTCGGATATATCCGTCCAAGATCTGCATCGACGGCGCTGTGGAGCTTCGTGCCACGGTGCTGGATACCGTTCAAGAAAATGCCACCTCTTTGCACTGCGTATGGACAGGAAACAAAGGACCCCAATTGTATTGTACAGATACGAAAAGAATGCAGGCATAGTGCAGGTGCGTATACGAGGTGTCTCTGGCACTGTTGTTATTGCAACACGCACAGAGCCCTAAGCATGTACTACCGTTGAAATAAATTAGCATGCAGATCCCTTTTATATATTTATGCAAAATTGCATAAAGTCATAAAAATGTTCACGCGGAATTGATGCGACAGAATCTGCAGCAGAGCCCTGGCTAAGTGCCATAGTGACCCATCGACCTGGATACACAGAAATGGCCAAACAGAAGAAAAGAATAGGACTGTAATCGGCGATGTGCCTTAAATACCTCAATTGATTCACTCGCTGAACAATACGTGGTGGAGAGAATTTGGCCCTGTGCTACTGGTGCTGCTTCCGCTACTTGTGACCCTTGTGTTGAGTAGCAATACACTTTTGGGTACTGATAGAAAGCCTAAATTTAGAGAGGATTGAAACTGGCAACATTGATGCAATTGTGCTACCAGCCTTTAGCCAAAAATAAATTTATTAGTTGGCGTACAGAGATCAGCCCTACTCATACTTTGTCGGCCTCGTCGCGCTGCTGTAATTAACCCCTGCTGGCGTGGTTGTTTAAACTCTAGTATAACAAATTAGCTAGCGGGCACTATCTCGGCCCGTCGCGATGGATCTTCGATCTTACAAGCCAATACGGAACAGATTGTCCTGTTTTCGTTTTTTTTTTGAGCCGTTAACAGACATTCGGAACGCTGTGGCCTCTTGGCCAAAACAGGCACCCGTGCACCATATTACAGAGCCGCCAATGTTGAAGAATACATTGGCTTGTGTCTTGAAGTAAATGTTAATGCCTAGCCTCTGGCTTGTCTATACTTCCTGCACTTGATCAGAAAAGCGTCCTACTCAGCCAATGCCATGAGTATTAAGCCCTCTCTGTTTTTGACATAAATATTTTGTAATAATGTTGGTGTAGCAATGTAACCTCTTCTGTTAAGGAATGGCGCCCTGTTACTGCCGTCCTCATAGAGGCAGTCTTTGACGTACGGAGAGGAGAGGGTGGACTCACAATCCCGCTGTGCCGAGAAGCAAGACTCACTTGTCAACTGGTTCTGCCTCGGTCTTGATTGCAATTGTGACACAAGCTATTGCTATTTCGCTAATTTGGCGTAAAATCTCCCCAAACAAAGCACGCAAGGTTCTTTTTTCAGCTCCATATCCAAATCAGTGTCTAAATCTATGCAATCCATGGAAACTACGCTGCAGCGTTAGGCTCTTGGCCGGTGCCACCAACCATGCCGGAGCAAATTTACACATACACCGGCAATCTCCGTTGTTTTACCTGTCTGTTCATTCTTGATACAGAAAATCATACTCCAAGAAACCCAATTCTTGTGTCGCCTCAAAGTTTTGAGGAAAGAGGACCGCAGTGCCAAGAATACCGCAGCTGCAAGTGAATAATGCCGAACTACGTCCCGTACCCACACTATATTGACGTGCGCTGCACTATAAGCAATCGCATATAGAGTCCAGAGCAACAAGACCAGCGCCAAGAGCCTGGCATACTGCTTTTCGTATACAACAGACCAGAATGCTTCTTGATGCCTCCACATATGCGTGCAATCCTTGGCAGCCAGGCTCATTCTATACGCAGACTGCATGATGTTTATGCAAGCCAAGCACGTAATCAACCGACTGCGTAGCAGCTGAATATATTAAGGGCTTTACTCAATACTGGAATGTGACAGCAGGCCATGTGCATATGTACACTACGAGCTGTCACAATGAATGTTACCTTAGCCACGTGCTGAAAAGGTTGAAGGGAGCACTGCAATCGGTAGATTGCATAGCTTGGCGGCCTGTAAGTTTCGGATGAATGAATGTAAGAAATGACGTCCAGAATTGCGAAAAGAAAAACTGCACTTGCGTCGTTGCGGCGCTACTGGTATAGACGACAGCACGAGGCTCGGCGGAGGGGCCAGTCGTCGAACTTGTACATCAACGTTCCACCAGCGAATGTTTCTTCGACATCAATTGACAGCCCAGCCGCACCGGAGGACAATGTGGGCGTACAATGAAAAGACAACAGATAAGACATGCAGCCAGCCGGACAGTCTTATGATTCGACCGGATTTTCGTCCTGTCCCATAGCGACGGCAGACACTCCACTGCCGTGCAGCACAGCCCCTGTTCCCAGCCTTGTTGTGTTGTTGAACGAACCTGCACCTGGAGAAGCCGTCTTATCCTTTTTGCCTTTAACTTTATCCGTGTTCTTTAATACTGAGGAGTAGTACTTGGCCGGATCCACAGTTCAGCCCCCGCCACACCATGCATAATACCTTGACGGTGTAAGTGTTTTCCCCTCGGCATGCATCAATGCCCTAACCACTCCCACCAATGTCGGGTTGCATTGCGATTTTTGGGGGGTGATTTACTGATGAAAATTGAGCATTGGAAATAATTTACTGTCAGACACGGTACCCCAAACTAGCGCTTTCAGTGACTGCCAACTCTTTGAATACCTCGAGACTGTTCAACTTCTCTAGTGTAGGAGGCGCCGACAAGACACGGGAAGCCGTGCGCAGCCAGGCCCGTTCTGGGGTCCATGGGCGCCAAACGGTGTGGCTTGGTACCTCGGACGGCAATCCGTTTTACCATTTAGTTTTATTGATTAGACAAAAGATCTATGCAGATCTAGTGCCTGGAGCTGAGGTCCAGGTGCCTGCTCCACTTGCACAGCAACCTTTAGAAAGCAAATTAAAATATATATTATGGCATTCTCAGCTGTGTCCCGATGATTCTAGACCTTGAATTCTCGTATCCCCCCTTGCTGATACCTTCTGCGAGTCTGCATTTCCTTTTAGCAGCCCCTCTGCGGCCAATCCGAACCCGACGAGCTGCTGTGCCCAGCTTGCTTCGTCCAAATTGTCTTTCTACCCAACCACCTTGTACTCAACATACAAATTTTGCTGAACTGCGAAACTTTTTGAAGCTTGGATAAGTGACTGTTAGTCACGTTTACTGCCTCAATGAGGGCAACCAATGTCCTTCTGCAATTGACCACCCTGGTTCTTTTTAAGAGTACGTCCACTGACTTCACCAGCACATCAAACCACCTATCCCTCAGTTCTATGCTGACAGACCCTCGTTACTAAACACAGCTACGGCGTCTCAAAGTGTTGGAACCTTCCCTGATGGCTGGGACTCGTACGGATGCTGGGTTGACGGTGTCAAGGGTCGCATTTTAGGCAAACAGCTGCCTGACGACAAAAACCTCACCCTCAGCAAGTGCGTCGCCAATTGTGCAGCCGCAGGTTACACAATTGCTGGTGCCGAGTACCGCGTGCAGTGCTTCTGCGGCAACTCTATTATCAACGGAGGAGCAAAGGCCAAAGCAGACTCGGAGTGTAACATGCCCTGCACCGGAGACACCACCCAAAGCTGCGGCGGAGGCAGTCGCATGAATATCGTGTCCAAAGGCGCGCCCCAAGTCCTGCTGCCTCCAGCCCCCGTCGATAGGATTGGCAACTGGAAGTACCAGGGCTGCTACTTGGATAACGTCAACCAGTCCAAGACCTTTTTCTGGCAAAACTTCATAGATGGCATGACACCGGAGATGTGCGTCAACAGGTGTGGTGCTTTCGGCTACATGGCGGCTGGTTTTGAGTACGGCCGGGAATGCTACTGCGGAGACCCTGCCAACATTGCGGTCAAGGGTTCGAAAAAGATGGACGAAAAGGATTGCAATATTCCTTGCCCCGGTAACGCTTCTGCAATCTGTGGTGGCGGCTCCCGTCTGTCCACCTACTTTTGGGATGCTGAACCCTTCTATTCCTGGGACTTCCCTGCAGCTGGAAGCCCAGAAGCTGGCCTCTACCAGTTCTTGATTGGGGGTACCAACATCCCGCTCATTACTTCTCAGGCCATCAATGGTAAAGTCACCTTCCTGGAAAAGTTTGGTACTGGCCCGCCCAACTCGACTGGTGCCTATGAGCTGGACCTCTCTCAAATCTCCGATTTCAACCAGGCATGGAGGGCAATGCATGTGAAAACAGATGTCTTCTGCTCTGCTGGCGTCACACTTCCAGATAAAGCAGGTAGACAGATGAACATTGGCGGCTGGTCCGGCACCTCGACATTCGGTATCCGGCTGTACACGCCCGACGGCTCAGCCGGTGTCAAGGGTAAAAATGACTGGCAGGAAAATGCAAAGGTTCTCAAGCTGCAAGCAGGTCGCTGGTATCCCACCGCGATGAACATGGCCAACGGTTCGATCCTGATTATCGGCGGCGAAGAGGGCTCCAACAGCGCGCCAGTGCCGTCTCTGGAGATTCTTCCCTTCACTGGCACCCCGCCGCTGTTTATGGATTGGCTGCAGAGAACAGACCCAAATAACCTATACCCTTTTGCTGCGGTCTTGCCTTCTGGTGGCATTTTTGTTGCATACTGGAATGAAGCCCGCATTCTGGATGAGAACACCTTTGAAACCATCAAGGTCTTGCCAATGATTCCCGGTGCCGTCAATGAGCCAAAGGCTGGCCGCACATACCCCCTAGAGGGCACCTCGGTCTTGCTGCCCCAGTATGCCCCTTACACCGATCCTCTCGGCGTTCTCATCTGTGGCGGTTCGACCAATGGGCCGGCTAATGCTCTTGATAACTGCGTGAGCACGTATCCCGATGCTGCCTCGCCAAAGTGGGAGCTGGAGCGCATGCCCTCGTTCCGCGTCATGACCTGCATGGCTCCCCTCCCAGACGGCACATATCTCATCATGAATGGTGCTCAGCACGGTGTCGCCGGCTTCGGTCTCGGCAGCCGACCAAATCTGAATGCCCTACTGTACAACCCAACGAAGCCTCTCGGTCGCCGCATCACCGTCATGGCCAATACCACCATTGCCCGCCTCTACCACTCCGAGAGCATCACCCTTCTTGACGGCCGCGTGCTGGTGACCGGCTCCGACCCTCAGGACGGCGTCAACCCGCAGGAGTACAGAATCGAAACGTTTTCGCCGCCCTACCTGCTGTCCGGCAAACCCCGTCCCACCTTTACCCTTACCAACACTGACTGGACGTACGGCCAGACAGTCAGCTTCAATCTGGGCTCTGCTGCCGTCAACGGTGACATTGCCGTGTCTCTCCTTGGTGCCGTCTCCAGCACGCACGGAAACTCCATGGGTGCCCGCACGCTCTTCCCCGAGACGTCGTGCTCTGGAACATCGTGCACCGTCACGGCACCACCTGGCAAGTACATTGCGCCTCCTGGATGGTACCAGTTCTTTGTGCTTGATGGTGGTATCCCGGCTGTTGGTGTGTATGTTCGCATTGGTGGAGACCCTGCCGGCGTCGGCAACTGGCCTCCAGGCGATTCCTTCACCCGTCCAGGCGTCTAAAAGACTTTTGCTTTGCTCGATTTGATGCTGAGAGCCTCTTAACTTGGGGCCATTTTGTTGTTTCGAGATATTTTATTCTTGCATGCTATCGGATGATAATCGATTTTGGAGCTACGCCGAATGAGAATCTACTTCGTTTTGTTTTGAATCAGGTTGACTGAAGCTGGTGAACGTTGACGGAGTATAAAGCCATATTTAGTACATAACTTTTTTGTTCTTACCAAAATAATGACACCGTGACAAATGCTACTGGAATATCTAAGTAGATGAAATTTCTAATATCAACAGCGCAAATTCGTAGAACATTGAATACCAAGAAAAATTTTGCATTTACTATGTATTTGCCATCTGTCATAAGCATGGCATAAATATTTCTACATAAAAAACTATCGAAAGGAAGAGAATGCTTAGAATAAGTCGAGAGATAGAACATTGTTCCCCAGAATGTCATCAAGAAGACCCCCCAGAAGGTCTCCCAGAACAAGATCAACAGCGTCCCTGAGCAACCCTGTAGCTGTTATAGCAGTGTATATTGGCTGGTATATAAGACATCGATTGTCAACCTTGGAGGCTTTTACCGTCGTTGATGCGCTGCGGCCAATATCGCTTTCTCCAGGCGTAGCGCCTCCACCCAGAATCTGTACCAAGGTCGCTTTATCCCAGCCCGGGCCTGCGTTGGGATTCTTGGCGAAATCAGCCCATGCCTTTTGAGTCGCCTTGCTGCTATCTATCTGGAATGGCGTGGCGCCCTTGCTGGGGTTCGTTCCAAAGATGGGCCGAATTTCTGCAGAGTGGTAAGCACCGCTCCCCGGAAAGAGTTCCGTATTGGGGAAGCTCGCATTGAAAAAGTAGCGCCAGGTAGGGATGTTGACAAAAGACGAGTCGCTCGCGAGGAGCGAGGTGGTGCATGTGAAGACGAAATCGGTAGCAAGCGCCTCGTCGCGCGCCTCGGGGCTCGGAAATCCCTGGTACAAAGGCCGATACAGCGCGAGAAACAGGGCGGACGTGGACTTTCCTAGAAACCCAGCGAAGAGCTCGTCCAAGGTCGTGCCCTGCAGAAACGCGGAGGCCTCGTTGGCGTTGGAGCCAACCATGAGCGGCACGCGGGCAATGGCGCTCTTGTTCAGGATCGACCCCAGCCGCTGCCCGCGCATGTCGTTTGCATAAGTCACGCCCCCATCGCCATAAGGAGCGAAGGTGAGGTCATTCTCGGCCGTCAAGTTCTTTAGCGTCAAGGCGGGCACCTTGCGCATGCACTCGAGCTCGTCTTTCGCGGTACTACAGTTTGCCTCTGCGACAAGCGAGCGCCATGTCGCCGCTGTGTCGCCGCTGCCCAGGTTAAACTGGAGTGCTCCGGACTCTATGATGGCAGCGGCAAAAGGAACAGGGTTTGGTGGCGCCGTTACGAGGTTGTTCACACTTCTGCCGCCAGAGCTTTCGCCAAAGAGGGTCACTCGATTGGGGTCACCGCCGAAAGCATGAATATTGCGTTGGACCCAGTCCAGTGCAAGACGCTGATCATGTAATCTGTATGATTTGAGAAAGAGAAGTAAGTTAATAAGAAATTCATAAAAAGTGCGCCATCATGATGGGGCATGAAGAGCGTGCATCATCACTTCTGGGGAGATATTACCCAAAATTTTGCACCGACTTGGGTAGGTCGGGTGATCCAGGAAAGCCAAAGACATTTAATCGGTAGTTTGTAGTCACAACAATGACGTCCTGGTTACCAGCAAGTCCTGTTGCGTTGTATATAGGAAGTGCGGCCGTTCCGCCAGCGTCAGATCCTCCATGGATCCAAAACATGACTGGTTTGCCCGTGCCAGATGATTGCTGCCGCGGCAGATTTGGGGATTTCGGTACGTAGACATTCAAATATAGACAGTCCTCAGAGTCCGGAACCGAAGCAGGGGGGTTGTTGAAGAACTTTTGGAGCAGAGCGTCGTTTGTGCCGGGAGAGTTCAGTCGTTGGTGACAAGCGTTACCAAATCGACTGGCATCTCGGACACCCTGCCAGCTTTCGGGCTTCTCCGCCAGCTGCCATCGTATCGGTGGTTTGGCAAACGGAATGCCGAGAAAATTGTTGACCTTATACTTGAGTGACGGATCAGATGTGGTTGTGCCGATGAGAAGGCCGGTATCAATGGCTGCTACAGGACGGCTTCCGTCGCTGTCTCCCAGCGCAAATGCCAGAGCGGCCTGGCAGCAAACTAATGCGGCACTTGTGCATGTAAATTTAACCATGACTATGACGTCTCGTCGGCACCAGGCAATAGGCCGCTAGATGAACAACAGCAACCGCCGTTTGGTGTTATCCGGGAACGAGGTAACTTTATGTGTCGACTCTTGTAATGCCACACTTACTACTCAGCACGCAGTGTGTTACATTAGCATGTAAGACTTCCTTTTTCTGTATTTGAGGGGAGGGTTGGTTTCATGCGTTGTTTCTTCTAATACCACGTTTACCACGTAGTGTGTCACGGTAGTGCGCCAGACTTGCTTTTTCCATCCCGTCCTACTGCACTTTGTTATGAGACATGTTATATTACTGACCAAGACGATTTCTCCAGATTAATGTGATGGGGTTAAATCGTTGCAATTAGTTCAAAGAAATCTCGTGGCGAAGAAGAAAAGCATGCTAGATGCGTGCTGCGTTCCCTTGCTTGCTTCATCAACCACGAGCAAAATGAATTGCATGCGTACTGAACGATGTGCCATACTTTGAACGGGACCTGAGATGAATTCCAGCAAACAGTATTTTATTCCTCATTCTGATGTTCCAACTATCTCTTTGTTCTGTTTCCAAATGGTTGAACAATGCAAGGGAAGGTTGTCGCTACGAGCCGTGTCTCAGCAAGAACTACCATACGTGGAAAGGCCGGGCGGCAACTGGGACAGCCGCAAGGCCTGCTGCCTATCCCTGAGGAGCGGATGAGCTGCGAAGATGCTCGGAAATTTAGCATGGGCGGCATAGCTTCCTCAATCGAAGGGTTGAGTGCGGCGGCGCAAAATCCCGAGACAGGTCCATCCCTCGAGCGATCCCGCCCAGCGCCAATTGGGCTGCACTGTCAAGATTTATTTATCGCCAGACATTGGAATACGCTCACATGTGTTCTCTTTTTTTAATTAGAAAAGAAAAACTCATAAGCCATTATCACATTTGATTTTTTTTGGGCCGAATGGTTAGGTGGGTTGAGCGGAGGTCCGGATTTAAGCAAAAAGATGACATTCCCAGCAGCAGCAAACAGGTGAGGATTATCACGTGATGCAGTAGCTCCAAATTTCAGGGAGCTTCGATATCGGCGCGGTGAGAGACTTCAAGCTTTGGTAGCGACTGTGCCAACGACGCCAGAATTATTCTCCCTTACGGACCGTTTCCAAATACAATTCGCCCACCATGGCAGCGGTTTTCAAGGCACTCAATGCTAAGATTCGGTCGAACCCGACAGTGAGCTACATCTGCTCTACCCGTAAGTAAAAGCTTTATTGTCCCTTTTCATTGATTACGGATGACCGGAGCCTTGTCGATGAAGCTACAGTGGTTTATTGTAGCGCATTAACATCTGGGCAATTGCGTTCTGCATGAAAGTGAAAGGCAATGAAGACTTCTTTGCTCCAACTCAGAATGCAGGAGGTCAAGAATGGCATGACAGCTGGCACCGTTACGTGACCAGTGTACTGCGTCGCTTTACGAAACTCTTTGCCTGGCAAGCAGAGTAATTTTTGCTAATAAGTATCGTGCTATAGATTTCTGGGGACCTGTCTCCAACTTTGGTATTCCCGTCGCTGCGGTCATGGATACCCAGAAGAGCCCTGATCTGTGAGTAGAGCGAGAGAAAGCTAGACGCTGGTGTTGACAAATCGGCGCACATTACGCTTGCGCAATGAAGGATTTGCCATAGTGCTAACATATCTTCACCTCCTTAGGATCTCTGGCGGAATGACCGGTGCCCTCGTAATCTACTCTGCTACATTCATGCGCTACTCCCTCGCCGTCCAGCCCAAGAACTACCTTTTGTTTCTCTGCCACTTTGTCAACGAGGGCGCCCAGCTGACGCAAGGATACCGATACCTATCATACAACAACTGGGGTGGAAAGGAGGCGGCCGAGGCGGCAAAGGCGCAGGCGGCTAAGGTTGAGGACGCAGCCAAGGCTGTCGTTGGCAAATAAACGAAACAAGAAAGTAGCAACAATACTGGATGCTGTACGCAAAAAATGCCAAAGCCGTTCGAAAGGGAATGCGGCCCGAGTTTGGCCTGATCATGACAGAAGCTGGTGTGGGAGATCGCTGGCGCAATGTTGGACTCAGGCAACTTTGGAGCATGGAAGGATACGAGAGCTGCAGCGACAGCAGAAAGAAGACAACCTACTTTGTACAATCCTATATGCGGCCGCATCATACGCGGTCTAAATAATTATCTACGTCCAGAGCAGGCAGATGAACTTCAGAACCTACACGGGCATACACAAGCAAATGTTTTCTTGATGTCTAGTAATTTTGTGATACTGCCGCTTGATGTCGCCGAGAAAACTATCAATTGACTAAGAGAGCAATAAATTCGAAACCACCGGATACTCGTACCGTCAAAGTTGCAAGGCACCATGAAATTGCATACAGCAAAATAATAATAATCTGATTTTTGTGGTGAGTCTCGCAACTGCGTTTTGCGGCCAATGGGTGTGAGAATGTGGTGCGGCAGAATCGGCATTGGCGCGGTAAAACATTAAAACCAGTACCATGGTAGCATAGAAAATGGCTACGGAAATAAACAGGATCAGCTAACCTGGTAAACGCTGCAACAAGTCACAACCAGCCCTTTAGTACTCCGTACAAGTGACAGGTCTTAACACACGCCACGGTGGGAATTGTGTATACACGATTCAACCCACGTGCTAATTGACCCCAATAGGCTGTTCATAAGCAGACAAGACACAGAGCTCAAGCCTAAAAATAGACGGACGAATTGACTTTGAAGATGTGGCATGTAAGTCTGATGCCATTCTCCCGGCCAAGTTTCCTCGGCGCCGAACCCGAAGGCTGATGACTCAAGCCTTTAAATATCTAACCGTCACAAGACTGCCAAACATTGGATGAAAAGGAATCCATCATGGTTGGGATTTGCGTCATTGTGTTACAAAAATATTCCATTGATTCGTGGTAAGAGTTTGCCCGTTTGTATCCTCTAGTAGCCGACTAGGTTATGTCAGAGAAATCGGCCATCACCAAGAAGCCGGGCCTTGTATAACTGGAGCAAAGAGATTTATGGAGTCAAGGAGCTTTCAAAGAGTGGTGCTTTCGGGGGGAGGGGGTGTGTAGATTTGTTAATATATGCATGTACATGTGATGCAGCCGTGGCTCTACCAGGCATCTGCTCTTCAGTTGACGGAAATACTTTTCATAGACCGAGTGAGTTAGTTCAAACTTGGTTCCTGAACAAGCCTCATTTTTTCGCTTGTCCAGAATAATTCTAGTGACTGTTATTTTTTTTCTTGGTACTGACGGCCGCAAAAGCCGACGTCGGAGCAGCCACACCAAATTTTTTTTCCCTGTGCTGTCTTTTTCTTGCTCCATCTTGAACGAGAGATTTAATAAACCGCTATCTCTCTTATCTATGTAACGGTTGCATTATCTCCGCAACACTATGTAAATAGTAATGAAGTTACCTGGCAAAGTCTAGATAAGCCCTTATCAGCTCTGCGGCGGTTTTTTCTCTCTTTCTTTTCGCTGTCGGCATAAAGGGTAATAAATTTCTTTCGCTTTCGGCGGGACTAGCTTGTAGACTGAACTTGATGAATGTAGAGGGAGAGTGTTATTACGTACTGTAACCGCGGTGCCGCGCCAATGCCAAAATTGCGCAATAACTAGTAAATCCATCCATCACCTGAACTGTTTGAAATTTCGTCGACTTTGCCAGGCATTGGCGACGTCACGAGGGAGACGCCATGGTTTTGGTACGAGGCGAAAGGCTGAGCTACTGTGGGGCATTGCGGGTTATCCATGTCACTTTTTTCTCTAAATTTATGTACCATGCACGTCTGTCTTTCGAATTACTGGTAATGAACAATGTGCCAACGAGCTGCGCAAAACTGAGAACGGGGAAATAAAAATATAATCCAGGGCGCCCAATGGGTCCTAGCTCGGCTGGATCTGTCGAGAGGGGGTGAGAGTGGACTGCTAGACCGGACATGGGGCACTTGGGTGACAGACTGAGTAGTAAGTTGATATGGCAAAGATCTGTAGTTTGTTTAGCTTAAATTGTCCGAGAAGAGGTTTGTGTCTTTGTGTGCGGACAAAAATAAATAAATAACGCAACTGGGAGGCATATGATCAATCATGCGTGACAAGGGACTGCAAACACGCAGACGCAGTCCATGTTGAATTTGTTGTACCAAAGTCTCCGACGGGGAAATTTGTTGAATGCTCTTGGTAGATTGCAATCTGCCTGTCACTTTCGGCACGTCTCGGCTATGAAAGGTCAATGTCCAGCAAGCAGTCTTTGGTTGGCAGTTGGGAGTGTGCGTTGTGCGCTGGTGCAAGAAGAGTGGGCAGGAAAATAGCGTTTTGCTTGGATCGGGAACCTCTCAACCAGACAGGCCTGGATGCTGAGAGGCACAAGGAGAATCAAGATGGCGCCGCCATTTTCTTACAACAGAAAACATGGGGTAAAGATTTACGTACGAACAACCGAGGGAAATAGGCAATCTTGCATTAGAGCCGTGATGCTACGGGAGAAAACGCTTCGGATCCCCAGCCAGAACGCGGGGAGGCGCGGAGGTGGGCGGCGAGCGGCGGCTCAAGGAGCACGGCGAGGATGTTTATGTAGACACTGGCGAAAATAGTCAGGAACCATGTGCTCCTTGGGTGTTCCGAATCTGCCCTATGGACTTGGCTGGTTTTATTTTTTTGCACATCACGCGGGCCAGCTGCCATTTGCCATTCAACTACCCTCTTCATGCCGTTGTGAACTTTGTACACCAAAATTAGTTGGTCCAGTGACACATGTTTTCTCGCCAGCTGCTCCAGGCGAGGAGCAATGGCCGTGATATTTTGAGATTCCATGTATGGGTACACCCCTCCCCCTGTCTGTAGTAGACGGATAGGAAGTGGTGGATAATACCTGTGGTTGAAAGTAATATAGCCCTCTACAGCAGGTAATATTTGGACATTGTCAACTCCACGTTGAGCTGCTTGGAAAGCAACTGAATCCTGTATAGTCTCAGATTGCGTCGCCTAGACTACTAAAACGCTGTAATACATTAGCTGTAATCTGGAGCCTTGGCGACGTGACGGCTGACGCTGCCGGCTCAGCATTCTTACTCATAGCTGAATAAAAAAGCCTAGATTTCAATTGACAGATGGCACACAGATCCAAAAAGTGCCGGGAGCATATCAGACAGTAAGATTGGAACCGTGCAGTCAAGTCTCAAAGGTTGGCCATGTATGTGGGGGCCAAGAAATACAAGGGGAAGCACAGAATAGCATTGACATGATGGCTGAACTAGTATGCAGTTTGCGACAAACTTGGACAATGTTACTGTAGTCTGTCTGTAGGTAGCGCCGTCTTTCCTGAACCGTTTTGTCCCATCAGCATGGAGCACAGCACGCACTGGAAGAAGGGCGAAGGGAGAAGAGGAGGAAATGTCGTAATCCGCCGTTATCCGATGTCTATGATTGGTCAATGGCTCTCAGGACCGAGTATCAAAGTGACACGGAAACCAAGAACAGAGCCAGAGCCAAGGCTCCCCTGCAGGAGTTGCGTCTCCGGGGCAAGCAAGCTTACCATGCTGGGATATACTTGCAGCCAAGAAGATAGCCATGCGTGCCGAAGTGACGATTTGCAGATCTTATTATGCCCATGACGGGGTTTTATGATGCATACCTTCAGAGAAAGTGCTGACAGAAGCTCATAATCTGGACAATGCTATTACAATGTTCGGCCCAACAAATAAGCGCCTGCGAGTGAGGGAGGGTCCAGAGCTGTCTCTGGAGGCTTGGCTCTATTTTTATGATGCAGGGTTTGTACGAAGCAAGGTGCAAGGTATACTACGTACAGACAGTTTGGGGAATGCACTCGTCTGGAGCTGTTTCACTGCTTTTGAAGCTTAAACACTAGTTGAGATGGCTTATTGGCTCTCTTGAGACGGAGAGGCTAAGTAACTGTAGAAACACAGGCATCCCCTGTTAGAAAAAAAGCTGTGTCAGGGCCCAGATGACGCATGCGCTCTCTGACCGCTCCCCAGCCTGTAATTACATGCCCTGCGATTTTTTTTTTGCTTGCTGTCCTTCGTCTGTGCAATGACTCTTTCTTTACTCGGTTTGCATCTCCGTTTGGCCGGGGCACGGCACTTGGGGGGCCGAAGAGCTGCAGGCCACCCCAGCCAGCAACCTTCGGAGGCGAAGCTAGCGGTATTACCCAGTTCAACAGATGCACTCCAGTAGCGCAGGCAGCGAGGGAAGGCTAGTTGATGATGAAGCATGCCCCCCCATGTGGGCTGGTTCTGTGGCAGCCGTGTGTCGTGCCAGAGACACCGAGACGGAGGAGCTGGGAAGCCCACAGGGGGAGGGGAGGGGATGACATCTGAGGCTAGGACGCCTTGGCCGTGAGCAGAACCCTACGCAGCTTCTCCAGTCCGCTACAGAGTATTATTACAGTGGGTGGCTACTGTATTTAGTGGCACGCCCCAAGCAATATTGGGGTATTGGTGAGTGCCGGCAGCTGAAGCGCGTCTAGGCTCATTAGAGGGAGGAACAATAGAGAGCATACATGGAGTTTCCAAGAACCAAATCGAAAAATATACATATTAAACCTCATCTTGATTTTCTTCTTTTCTTCCTCCGTCTCAAAATTCCTTCAGTGGCTTGAAAGCCATGGCTGCTTGAGGCGAGCTTGCGGGACCGCTCTGTTCCTACACGCCCCCTCCCCGCCCCCACCAAACCACCTAACAAACTACCTCCCTAGCAGCCAGCGGCCAGAGTCCAGCAGCACGCAACCGGAGGGCATGAGGCGCGACTTTTGGCCTGGGTGTCGCCCATCTGGCCCCGGGCTGTCCAGCCGCCGCCGCCCATTACTGTGCTCCGGATGTACTAGGTAGCTTTTTGGGATGCAGAGCAAGTACCCCGCCATCCATTGTCTCGGCCGCCGCCATTGAACCTTTTTAAGTAGCACCGCCCGCCAACTCTACTCTCCAAAACGCCGAGCTCCCAGACCTTTTGCCTTTTTTCTTCTTCTTCTTCTCCTTGTGACATCCTCTCCCCATACCTCTTTCTTCTCATCCATAACTTAGTATCCCTAATTGTTATCCTTATTTGCTATCATACCTCCTGCCGTCTCGACCTCTGCCCATCATGGCGGCCCTTCCGCAGCAGGCCTTGACCTTCAACGATGTCTTTGACGATGACAGCGACGAGCCGCAACAGACCCAGCAGACTGTGCAGCACATCCGTGCCAACTCGAGCATCATGCAGCTCAAGAAGATCCTTGGTGAGCCATTTGGACGCCTTTGTAGCTTTGCGCACATCTTCAATGGATGGGCCAACGTACCTGGGGGATTCTGTACTAACCGTCTGTTTGTCTGCCTCTAGTTGCTAACCGTGGTGAAATCCGTAAGTCGCTGTCTGCTCGTCGCCAATAGGCCGCAATATGCTAACAAACGTGCAGCCATCCGAGTACGATATATTCTTGTTTAATTCCAACACGGTGGATGCCATCGCGACTCGGCTGTACTAACAATAGTTCCTTCTGTTCTCTAGATTTTCAGAACTGTAAGTTGACCAGCATCTGCTTGCTTGATTGTGCCTGGCCTTGCGCCTCTGCCTGTCTTCCCTGCTAATTTGTCCAATTACAGGCCCACGAGCTCTCACTACACACCATTGCTGTCTTTAGGTAAAATTCCAAGCTACCTGCTTCTGCTGCGACTGCGGCGACAACATTTGCTAACGTCCTTGTAGTTATGAGGACCGTCTGAGCATGCACCGTCAAAGTACGTCAATTTGACTCTGCCCCGCCCGCTTCAACATCAACCTTTTGCATGTTGCTAACCATTGTCCACAAACAGAGGCCGACGAAGCCTACGTCATTGGAAAGCGCGGTCAATATACCCCCGTCGGTGCTTATCTTGCCGGCGATGAAATCATCAAGATTGCTGTTGAGCATGGCGCCCAGCTGATCCATCCTGGTACGTTTTGACCCATACGACGCCACAGTCTGCAGGACTTGCCGAGCTAACTCCACCAGGCTACGGTTTCCTCTCCGAAAACGCCGAATTTGCTCGCAACGTTGAAAAGGCCGGTCTAATTGTATGTCCAAGTCTTGGCTGACACGGCCCTTTTTACTTATTTTTACCTGTCATTTTTGGGGAAAAAAAATCCTAACATGTTCTTAGTTTGTCGGCCCTTCGCCCGATGTCATCGACGCCCTCGGTGACAAGGTCTCTGCCAGAAAACTTGCCATTGCTGCCAACGTTCCTGTTGTCCCTGGTACCCCAGATGCTGTCGCCACGTACGAAGAGGTCAAGTCCTTCACCGACCAGTATGGCTTCCCCATCATCATCAAGGCCGCCTACGGTGGCGGTGGTCGTGGCATGCGTGTTGTTCGTGAGCCTGAGACCCTCAAGGAGAGCTTCGAGCGTGCTACTTCCGAGGCCAAGTCTGCCTTTGGTAACGGTACCGTCTTTGTTGAGCGTTTCCTTGACAAGCCCAAGCACATTGAGGTCCAGCTCCTCGGTGACAACCATGGCAACATTGTCCACTTGTATGAGCGTGACTGCTCCGTCCAGCGTCGCCACCAGAAGGTTGTCGAGATTGCTCCCGCCAAGGACCTTCCTGTCGAGACAAGAGATGCCATTCTTGCCGACGCCGTCAAGCTGGCCAAGTCTGTCAACTACCGCAACGCCGGTACCGCCGAGTTCCTTGTCGACCAGCAGAACCGCTACTACTTCATCGAGATCAACCCCAGAATCCAAGTCGAGCACACTATTACTGAGGAGATCACTGGCATTGATATTGTGGCCGCTCAGATTCAGATCGCAGCTGGTGCCACTCTTTCCCAGCTGGGCCTGACCCAGGACCGCATCTCCACTCGCGGTTTCGCCATTCAGTGCCGTATCACCACCGAAGACCCTGCTGAACAGTTCCGCCCCGATACTGGAAAGATTGAGGTCTACAGAACTGCCGGCGGTGCAGGTGTCAGACTCGACGGTGGCAACGGCTTTGCCGGTTCCGTCATCACCCCCTTCTATGACTCCATGCTGGTCAAATGTACCTGCCACGGTTCTACCTACGAAATTGCGCGTAGAAAGGTGCTCCGTGCTCTTATCGAGTTCCGCGTCCGTGGTGTCAAGACCAACATCCCTTTCCTTGCTCGTCTGCTCACTCACCCCACATTCATCGAAAGCAACTGCTGGACCACATTCATTGATGACACTCCTGAGCTGTTTGACCTGCTCAGCAGCCAAAACAGAGGCCAAAAGCTGCTTGCCTACCTCGCTGACATTGCCGTCAACGGCAGCTCCATCAAGGGACAGATTGGAGAGCCCAAGTTCAAGGGCGAGATCATCGTGCCTGAGATCATCCGATCCGACGGCACCAAGGTGAATACCTCCGAGCCTGCCAAGGAAGGCTGGAGAAACATCCTCCTCGAACAGGGTCCCAAGGGCTTTGCCAAGGCTGTCCGCCAGAACAAGGGCTGCCTTCTCATGGATACTACTTGGCGTGATGCCCATCAGTCTCTCCTTGCCACCCGCGTCCGTACTGTTGATTTGCTCAACATTGCCAAGGAGACCAGCCATGCCCTCTCCAACCTTTTCAGTCTGGAGTGCTGGGGCGGTGCTACTTTTGACGTTGCTATGCGCTTCCTCTACGAGGATCCTTGGGACCGTCTCCGCCGCATGCGCAAGCTTGTTCCCAACATTCCTTTCCAGATGCTTCTCCGTGGTGCCAACGGCGTTGCCTACTCTTCTCTTCCCGACAATGCCATTGACCACTTTGTCGACCAGGCCAAGAAGAACGGTGTCGACATCTTCCGTGTTTTCGATGCCCTGAACGATATTGACCAGCTCGAAGTCGGTATCAAGGCCGTTCACAAGGCTGGTGGTGTTGTTGAGGGTACCGTATGCTTCAGCGGTGACATGCTCAACCCCAAGAAGAAGTACAACCTTGAGTACTACCTCGACCTTGTCGAGAAGCTTGTCAAGCTCGACATCCACATTCTCGGTATCAAGGATATGGCCGGTGTCCTCAAGCCTCACGCCGCCACCCTTCTTATTGGCGCCATCCGCGAAAAGTACCCCGACCTCCCCATCCACGTTCACACTCACGACTCTGCTGGTACTGGTGTCGCATCCATGGTTGCTTGCGCCAAGGCTGGTGCTGACGTTGTCGATGCTGCCACTGACAGCTTGTCTGGTATGACTTCCCAGCCCAGCATCAACGCTATTCTCGCTTCTCTTGAGGGCACTGGCCTCGAGCCTGGTCTGGACCCGCACCAAGTCCGTGCCCTCGACACCTACTGGTCGCAGCTTCGCCTCCTCTACTCCCCGTTCGAGGCTCACCTTGCTGGCCCTGACCCTGAGGTTTACGAGCACGAGATCCCTGGTGGTCAGCTCACCAACATGATGTTCCAGGCCTCCCAGCTTGGTCTTGGATCTCAGTGGCTTGAGACCAAGAAGGCTTACGAGCAGGCCAACGATCTCCTTGGCGACATTGTCAAGGTCACCCCTACCTCCAAGGTTGTTGGCGATCTTGCCCAGTTTATGGTCTCCAACGGCCTTGATGCCGACGCTGTCAAGGCCCGTGCTGGCGAACTCGACTTCCCCGGCTCTGTCCTGGAATTCCTTGAGGGTATGATGGGCCAGCCTTACGGCGGATTCCCTGAGCCACTTCGCACCGATGCTCTTCGTGGACGCCGCAAGCTCGACAAGCGCCCTGGTCTCTTCCTGGACCCTGTTGACTTTTCCAAGGTCAAGAAGGAGCTCATCAAGAAGTACACCGGCCCCGTCACCGAGTGCGATATTGCCTCGCACGTTATGTACCCCAAGGTCTATGAGGACTACCGCAAGTTTGTCGCACAGTACGGAGACTTGTCTGTGCTGCCGACTCGCTATTTCCTTTCCAAGCCTGAAATTGGTGAGGAGTTCAACGTTGAGCTCGAAAAGGGCAAGGTTCTGATTCTCAAGCTCCTTGCGGTTGGACCCCTGAGTGAGAACACTGGTCAGCGTGAAGTCTTCTTTGAGATGAACGGTGAAGTCCGCCAGGTCGCTGTTATCGATAACAAGGCTGCTGTTGAGAACATCAGCCGCCCCAAGGCTGACCCCAGCGACTCGAGCCAGGTCGGTGCCCCCATGTCGGGTGTCCTGGTTGAGATGAGAGTGCATGAGGGCTCGGATGTTAAGAAGGGCGACCCTCTTGCTGTCTTGTCAGCAATGAAGATGGAAATGGTCATTTCTGCTCCCCACAGTGGAAAGGTTGCCAGCCTCCAGGTCAAGGAGGGTGATTCTGTCGATGGCTCTGACCTTGTTTGCCGCATCACCAAATAAATAGCGGACAAAAAAAAGTACCCTTTGAACTCGATGCTGGGTTATGGCGTGAATGGGAAACGGAACTGGAATTTTATTGTTTTCTTTGCTTTGTGCAATTGACAGTTTGAATAAACTTTTTATCATGATACACCATTATGTTCAGCCATGTGCCGTGGAGTAGTAGCTGTTATGATATGATTCCCTAAGTGCTTCATTAGACGTAGTATTGTCTATCAATCTATAAAGTACGTGTGTATAATTACAAGTCTTGACGTCTATATCTAAATGTAGAGTAGTTCTCAAGGCAGCCCAGCCGTGCCTGACCGATCCGTATCCACAACAAAGAAAAGAATGAAACAATGCAATAAGAAAAGCAATAAGAAAAGCCCAGAAGAAACTATCAAACCGTCAAGAGTTACACCTTTGCCCAGCGGGAAGCTTTGCTATAAACCAGCTTTGCCAGTCTCGCGCTTGCCGTTTTGAAATCCACACCACTCGCAAATCCACTAATCTTATCTACCCGTATGTTCTTCCCAAGATATCCATAGAGTATCGAAACAACAGCCGCAAGATCGGCGCTGGTGTTACTACGGTTGCTCCTGTCTCAGTCACGACGGTGGACTCACCCGTTGCTGGTCGAGGAAACCCGAGGCTTCAGGATTCTGCGCTCCCTCCCCTGGACTAGCTCATCGTCGAGTGCGTGCAGCTTTTACGGAGGCGGCTGGATCGCAGCCTTGGCCCCGCTCTCTGAATCTGGGTTCCCGTAGCTATACCACGGCTACCTGTGGCCACAAGAGCTGTTGATGATGAAGCTAGTGACGGTGGTGGTGCTGCTGAGACGGCACATCGACTGAGTTGATTGTGGGTTTCTCCCGACAGAGTCCTAAGATCCTCGTTGACGCGGACGGCCGGTGGTGGTGCTACTGCTGAGACGGAGCCTCGGCTGAGTTGATTGTGGATTTCTCCCGACAGAGTCGTAAGATCCTCATTGATGCCGACGGGCAGATCGCCGTAGCCGCGTGACCCGTCACGCGGCGGCTGCAGCGGATGCCGTTGCTGGTTGTACCCGTCTGTATACTGTGATGTAGTATTCGCAGACTGAGTCTGTTTGTATATATGGCGTGTTTTTGCCCAGTTTCATATTAGTAAAATAAACACCAAAATAACAAGCTGGGTTTTGTGGCTAATCTAGGAACTTGGGGTGTTCTGGACGCTAACTTACACGCTGTCCAAGCTCATCGAGGCCTGGCAACGACGACACGCCCACGCTTCCTTGGAGCATTGCCCCATGTTGATTTTTAGTACCATCATGCCAAGTGTTCATGTTGGAGGTGATGGCGGCGGCGGCGACGGCATATGGTATAGCTTGCTCAGCCTCCCACCTCTCATAATCAATCTCATCCTGCGCGCCCGTCACCCTCCCCGCGAGCCTCCATGCCTTCATAGCCCAATCATTCTCCGTCCTCGTCTCTCCCTCCATCACGTCCTGCTCGTACTGCATGAGCTTGCTCTTCGTCTTCCTCTTGAAGGGTGTTCCGATTTTGCTCCTCAAGGAGGATAGGACACTGCCCTTGACGGCTTCCTTTGTGGCTTGAAACTTGTCAATCACGGCTTGAACGCCATCGAAGATTTCGGGGGGCGTAGGGGGGCGTTTATGGAGGATGAGGCCGACTTCATCTTCGTATGGGAGTATGCTAGAGAAGTGCTTGTTTCGATCACTGGAGTTTGTGGTTGACATTGGGCCTGCGTTTTGGGATGCGTTTTGGGAGATTTGTGCTGATTGCATTTTTGGTGTAGGTTTCTTCTTTCCTGCGGTTACTTTCTAATGGAATTGTAAAATGATCTGTTTGGAACTTGGTATACTGCGATTATCAGAGCTTTATATGTCTAGGACACGTCCCATTCGTTTGCCATCGTTGACAAAATTCCTGAGCTGGAGTTGTATCATTATGTTTGGGTTTGAAGGTTCAGCCAGGACAAAGAGTGAAGCAGGAAAGGATTAACATTATACAAAGACTAAACGATTTGAAACCAGATAAATCCTGAGTAAATGCCTGCGGGGACTATAGGAACTAGAGCCTGGGCAGAGCTATGCTTCTGGAGGCATTTGTGAATTAAATATGAGAACAAAGCAATGTAAAATGCTTCATTTGATATGAAGATGGTCACATTGATAGGACCCTCCTCTCCACCCAAAGGGGATTCATTGAAGAGAGACCTGGCTTGTGAACCGTGACGGGAATGGTGCCCAGATGGAATACTTTGATGGATTTCTGGGACAGCAGGCAAGGCAGCGATGCTGCGGGGGCGGCAAAATCAATACAGCTGTGCAATATTCGACGGAAGGTTCCATATCTTCTAGAAAATCAATTCTCGATGTGAAAGAAGATGTAGTATTGATGCTTGTGCCAGGTGGTAGTGTTGCTCATAAATGGTACTGTATGTGAATCAAGTTCTGAATATTGTTTACAGAATCATGCAACTGACGACAGAACCAGACGTCTACAATGTATCGTAGCTTCATCTACCAGCTGCACATGTGAAAGGACCGGACACTCTACAAGAAGTTTGACATGGACACCATCATGACAGTTGACTTCTGACAGCCACTGCTAACATCTGTCCGCATCCTTCATGTGGCAGCTTGATATTTGGGTACCACGGCATGGCGACTGGAAACGTTGCAGCCTGGACTAGCTGACTTTGTGGCCACACGCACCAAAGTGCCAGACGCCGACAAAAGACCGTGGCGGCGCCCTCCCCTCCCTCGGGATCGCGAGTGGCTTCACTTTAACGGCATTATAAATACCTCATTTGTATCAAAGCTGCAATTCAGATGTGTTTTCATGATGGTATGCTTTTGCTGAGCTGGAGCCGTCTTTGACAATGCGAGCCAATACATACAAGTCAGACGGCCGTCGCGGAAGTCGTCGCGAGGCAGATCAAGGAGAAGAGGAAAGGAGCTTGACCTGTTTCAAGCCACGTTTTGGCTTTGTTCTGATTCTATGATGCAAGGCATTGCTTGGCCAGGGGTTTGGTCTGCCCGCTGGACCGATTGGGTTTGCAAGTTGGTGTATGGGCGGTGTGTGCTTGGATGCAGGCCAGTGAGAGGCCGGAGAATAAGTCGCAGCTGAACGACGGGGAGGGGAATGTCGGCGGCTCACGGGAGCAAAGGTGATGGACAGCAAGGGTTCTCTCCCACACAAAATGTTGGATGGGACCTAACAAGGAAAGGCGCGGTGGCCGACGTTTAGTTTCTACACAAAGGTGTAGAGCCACTGACGTGATCCTCTGTAAGAATGAAGAGGACGTACTATCTGGATAGGATGGTGACTGTGATTCATTATAGTTATATAATGGGCTGAATGGGGATAAAGAGAATGATGTTGTTAGTCTGGTGTGACATTGAATGAAAATGAATTGGTACCTTAGATTTGGTGCCATCCCGATAGTCAGGGTAGGCATAGCAGCAGGCGGGGTTACAAGGGTCGGTCAACAACGGATCGAGTGATCAGGCCGGGGGTCTGGGGTGCGCGTGGGCAGTTTGTTATCCGGCTCGTGTGCGTGATCAAACTAGAGGCACGTACAGGCAGGTATTTGGGCAAACACGGGATTCATGCGTGTCTTTCGCAATAACCATTTCGGCTGATTTTCCCCTCCATCATTGCATTTATTGAGTAGGCATCATGCATACAGAAGTACTCCTAATTGTAACAGATGTACCCTACTTGTCAAGAGAGCAAAATGTACAGCGAAACGGCCACAGACAGCGACGGCCAGTGACAGAAAGTGACTTTGGTAACGGCACGCGCGGACAAGGTCAACAGGGCAGGTTGTGGGGGTTAGCGCGTGACCCCGCAGATTACAGGCTGCAAAAAGGATGGATTTAGTGGACTTTACAGTGGGCTGGGCGGGGGCAAATCGACAAAGCTTGGGTTAGGGGAAGTTTCCCTGGGGAACTTTGGTGACAGAGTTCCAGGTCTGTTAGTAATACAGGCCTGAAATTTTCGTTACAGTGGACCCTTGACCCCTCTGTAGCACTTCAGGCCGCCTGTAATATTCTCAGTCAGTGCCCACATCCGGCCCTTTTCCCGGAAGCTGGCTCCCTGTTTTCAGCCAAATCCCGTCTGTCGCCCCGTCTTCCCGGCACTCTCGCTTCCTCCAAATAGAGCACCCACCACACACGCGCGCACTTCCCACTGCTGTCCTTTCAACCATCGATCACCAGAAAACAACACACAACGACGCACCACATTGTCTGCATCGAAAAGATACCCCGAGACCTCGCAATATACCACTATACACTCGCGACGATTCTCTCCGTTCTTCTTTCTGTGCTTTGCCTCGTCTAGGCCTTCCAGCACAACGAAGCCTCCTACCCACAGAAACCAATTTTCACCGCATTCCAAACATCCCACGACAAAGCACCGTTGTCACTGAACTGAGACCACTGTAGCCTGCACGGCACTCTCATCCTCCCCCCCCCTCCGCTATCCGCTGCCGTCTTGCTTCAATACGAGAATCTGGTTACACAAACTACGAGGATTGACCTGTGTCCTGCCAGTCCACCCCTCCCCCCCAGTCAACGACCATCATGGAGAGTTTGCAGCTTTCGCAGGTCCTGGCCGACCTGAGTAACCTAGGAGCCGCTGTACGTTGCCCCGGATAACGCACGACGCTCTGTCTACCTTGGCGGGTTGCCATGGAGAAGCAATAACTAACTTGGTTAAACAATAGGAACCCCAAGCTGCTGCCGCTATCGTCAACGCCAATGTCCCCATCGTCAGAGCCGACATGGTGCACGAAACTCCCGCTAGCTCACATCCCCAGCAGCCGCAGCAGCAGAACTCTCGCCCTTCCGGCGTACGCCGCCACTGGTCGAATGAACAGGCTGGTCTGCCCAAGTTTGACAAGCTGGGTCGTCGCATCCTCATCAGCTCGCCCAACCTGTCAAGACCTTCGTCCAACGCCAACTCTATTCCAGGCACCCCACGACGGGGCGATTCCGATGTCAGTACACTTGGAGGCGTTCCTTTGCAGCGCGAAATCTGTGCACCAGGATCCTCATTCTAACGTACCTGCTCTAGATTGACGATGACCTCGAGCGAGCCTCCACTCTCATGGCCCTCTACGACATTCGCGCCAAGATTAAGCAGCAAGACAACAGCAGCCTGCTCAAGGCGCGCGAGAAGATCAACGCACTCGCTGCGAAGCAGCAGGCTCAGCAAGCCGCTGATCGCAACGCCAAGGCAGCCGAAGAAGCACGACGAAGCCGATACTCGTTCCCTCGCAGCGGCCTCTAAGTGCTAGTAACCCTCAACCGCGAGAGGGACGAATGCCATCTGGCAGGCTACTGATACTACTATACGAAATCAACCCTATAAAATCTTCCACCTTTTCATCCCTACCTACTATAACGATACCACCACGTCGCCGCCGGCGTGGACAATACCAAAGATGCGGAACTGAAGAAAAATTCGGTTCATGTATTATCTAATCTTTCTTAATGACCTACGCAACCACGACGAGTTACCTATCGACAGCAACTATTTTTTTGATGGAGCGAGTTCAATTTTTCTTCTGCTATTCGAGATGGACGGATTTTTTTTTTTCATTTTTAAACAATCGAGACAAAAGTTTTTCCGTTGATGTCAGTCTGCACGTCAGACAACATTCTTCGATTTTATTTCGGCAGTCCCAAAAAAAAGCAACTATTTGAGAAAGCTTCTTCTTTGGACTTTGGCCACAAACAGCAAGGCGTCACCGGGTACTTTTGTACAAGACAAGAGAAAGATTCGTCTGTTTTTATCCTTTACCTTGGGACATTAAAGTCAGGGGGCGGTTCCTTTTTCTTTTCATTTTTATTCTTCCTTTGTCTACGTTTTGACGTGTTTGATGAGATGGGAGTGGGAGGCAATGCGCAACAGTACAGCACAGAAGCACAGCACGGCACAGCACAGCACAGCGATTGGCGCGACAGGATTAGAAAGCGGGAGCGACACGGAAAGGACAAACTTGTTTTCTTTTGTTTGAGTCGTTTTTTGGTGTTGAATTGGGGAGAACTACGGGGCTCTCTTGGCCTCTTCATGTAGCCTGTACAGAATATACCATTAGTTGTGTTGATGCATTTTTGGGTGACTGTTGTATTGTATTATGCTGAGCATTGGCCCTGTACTGTTGGTCGAGCGTGGCGGCAAAGTCAGTGTTCTGTATGTACTTGTACACGGGTTTTGATGAGAGAACCGAAATAATCAAGCCAAATAAATCAAGTCACTTGATCAAGAACAGAGTCAGGTTTGCCGAGAGTTTCAGGCGTCGTCATTTATTGATTGTAGATGTAACAGCCCAAGAGGCAAAAGCATCGCGAGAGGTGGTCGGCAGCAAGTGGAAGCAACCAGGTATTGGTCAACATTGGAATGGCTGGAATAAAAGCGCACCAAAACACAGGCGCAGCCACTTCGCAACATTGTACGGATTTGTCAGTGCCTACCTGAAAGTAGGTATTGGTTTTCCTATCCTGTCAGGCGGACCCTGGCGGGTTTACCGGGTGCTTGGCAACCGGCGCAGAGTGTGGCAGTGAACTGGTTTGCATCATCTGACGTGAGGAGCATGTATGTGTGTACGCGCAACAACGTTGAGCCTTTTATGCTGTATTGTGGGGAAAATTAAATTAAAAAGAAAACAAAAAAAAAACAGCAAATGCATTGCACATAATGAAGAAACGACGTAACTAGGTAAAAAAAAGGCTTATATAAAGTCAAGACAGGTCATGGTATAGAGGAGCTGGCAAGCAACATAGCCGTGTGATTCCAAGCCATCCGAAGCCGCCACAAGAGTTTGCAGGCTGAGCCACAGAGCCTACCAGGGTGCGCCAGCTGCTGCTTGATAAAAAGGACCTGTTGAAGCCCCGCAAGCAGATGTCAGGCTACGACTTGAATTGACCTGACATTGATTATGTATTGATGACGTCTCAAAATAGCCTGCACCGCCACCTGTCGGGCCATGAGAGCCATCTTGTAAGTACTCTGTACATACATGCTCCGTACTGGTATTCATGTCGACGAGGCACAGTATCTATCCCGGAGCTCTATCCGCACAGCCTTATGACTATCCGTAGATGCTAATTAAACTTGTTACGTCTGTGCTCACCAAAAACAATTTACCTCGCCAATTTTGGGACACTCTTAATGCGCCAGCCCAACGCTAAATTGCACCAAGACTGGGTGGTTCAGTGGGGAGGGATTAAACTTGGTCAACTCGGCGAGCGCCCAGGCCGCCAGCCACAAGGATAGGCTCCGCCACTTTTTCAGCTGCTGGTGTGCGTAGTTCAGGCCTGCCGTGCGAGAAGTTGCAGTGCCTCACTCATGCGTGGGGAGGATTCCATCTGATTGCGCATCTTTTGATCATTTGCCTCTTGCTTTTATCCCCCATGTCTCTTCCGGAATCAATTCTTTCTTTCTCTCTCCCTTGATTCTTTTCATCATCGCCGCTGCTGCCGAGAAGAAGTATTAAAACTGTACCAGACCAGCCAAACTTTGCGACAAACGCTAGCCAACACGGCTCAGGTAGCGAGTCGCAACACAACAAGCATCGCCATTCTCTTGGCAGACGCCAACTCCACTTTTTTATTTTAGAGAGGGTGGCACCACCACCTTTAGGATTCGGTGCGAGGCCGCTCGCGTCTGTTCTTAATACTTAGGTTTCCCATTCCTTTTTCCTCCCATTCCCAAAACAAGCCACCTCTTTTTCTTGACTCTGCATCCGCCATCCATCATCCCATCGACGATTTCATCCTTGCAAAGATACAATCGCCGCTCAACGTCTTCCGCCATGGACGACACGCACACTCTGGAGGCGCGCCTCTACAGCAGCAGATGCCCCAGCGGCTACTACTACAGCAACGGATGGTGCTACCGGAATAGCTGGTACAGCTGGGGTCGCTGGGTGCTAGTCGGTGTCCTCATCTTGGCCGCTCTGGTTTTCCTCTTTCTCTGCAGGTAAGCTTAACAACATTTTATATATTATTTACACCCTTTTACACCTCGATTTGGTGTTTTATTGCAGTCGACTAATTTTAATTCTAGCTGCTTCGCTCGTCGTCGCCGCCGCAAGGGCGCCGCACCCGTCTACGGCACTGGCTGGATGGCTCCTGGCGGCAACAAATGGGGCAGCAACAACCAAAACGAAATGAACAATTACAACCAGCAGCCGGGATATCCTCAGCAGGAGTACCCCCAGCAGGGCGGCTACAACTACAACAACCAGTACCAGGCACCGCCGCCCACGTACCCCAACGCCCAGCAGGCGCAGAACACGGGCACGACGTTTAACGCCAACGACGGATACTACGGCAACCAGTATGGTGCCAATGTCCAGCAGCCCCCCAACGCCTACCAGCGCGATGCTGGCGGCTACAATGCTCCTCCTGGTCCCCCTCCCGGCAAGTAAACGGGCGAAAACTAGGCGAGGCCAAGTGAGAGCCGTGATGGAGAAGCAAGCGGGAAAAAACGACACTGTGATATAACAAGCCGTGGCATTGTACGGAACAATTTACCAAACATGATTTAATTGATTGAAATTGGAAGGATATTTGTGGATAGGATACCTGTTGCTGGTTCCGGCGTTGGGTATTGTTTGATCTAGATACGCAAGCTTTCACGATTTCTTATGGGTGCTTTCTTTTCATTTATAAATTGCCACAACTGATCCATGCCTAGCTGTCTGGTTCTATTGTTGAATTTCATAATGCATACAAATTTAATCCAAGGGCCATTACGTGATTGTTTCCATGACTGCAGCTTGACATGGAATTTGAAGAATGGTGATTCTCCATGTTGCAATGTCGCAAAAGGTTGAAGGCTGCCACACGGATGAAGTGCTTCGGCGCAAAACGACTGTATAGCAGGGGGGAGATGATGGACAAGGAGCCATCTAATGTATTGTGGTCTCATCATTCCCAATACTGGGCATTTATTTGTTTAGTAATCGACGATTGATAAGGAACCATCTGATATATAGTAATCTCGTCCTCCACAGTCTTTAGTTATGGCTTTATTTATGCTTATGCCCGCGCCTGAAGAAGGATATTGGAGACACTAAATAAGGCAAGAACTGGGGCAGGTCTGATGCAATTGCTTTGTATGTTCGTTTTCAACACTCTGGCATTTTTCGTCGAGATTAGAGTTTCACACTGCACCTACTGCACTGGTCTCATCATCGTCAATGTGTGGCCCAGCATCACAGCTACTTCTTTAAAGTAGTCAGATAGCGAACGAGGATATTGAAGCGTCCATCATCCCTACTACCAGGCATTTATTTGCTTAGTGATCGATGATGAGTCAGGCGTTATCTAAATATAGTAGTCATATTATCCCTAGTACTAAGCATTTAATTGTGAAATAATTGATGTTCGATAATGAATCATGTAATGTACAATGGTCTCATTATCCCTAACACTAGGCATTTTTTTTATTTAGTAATCGACGATGGGCAAGGAACCATCCAATGCACAGCAGTGTCATCATCCCCAATACCAGGCTTTATTTATTTATAGTAGTCACCGAAAGGAAAGATTAGTATGCGCTCCATTACGGCCCCCGGGGGCGGGGCGACGGGACAACTGGGTCTTGGAGCTCATCTGCCGAGGTCCCCGTAAGCGGTATGCGGACTTGGACATGAGTTGAGCGCCGTCCCCCGTACAGCCGTCCATCTGGTCGCAACCGTTTTATTTAAAATCTCGAGTCTCCATCAAACACGTTTTCTGTCCTCGTAGCATTATCGAGTGTTCATCGTACATACCATCCATCATGTCGTTTAGCACACATGAGGAGATTGACCAGGCAAGTATACCCCTGTCTCTAGAGCTTCCAGAGCTTCCGCCCCTGTCAGGCTGTCACATCCCCAGCAAGGCAGTCACCCACCACCCCCATGCTCCCTCGTTCAACATCATCATCATGTCCATCAACCATCCGTCTGATCTCTAACATACAAAACTCCTCCCCTCTAGGCCGTCGCCGCCGTCACCAAAACCTTCAAATCCAACGTCACCAAACCCCTAGAATGGCGCATCGTCCAGCTCCGCAAGGCCTGGTGGATGTTCCAGGACAACAAGGAGGCCATTGTCACCGCCCTCAAGAAGGACCTCAACAAGCATCGCCAAGAGGCCCTCCCCGTTGACGTCGCCGGAATCCAGACCGCCATCCTCGAGGCCCTCGATAACATCAAGTCCTGGAACGCCGAGGAGCGACCCCGCCGCACCAACCCTCTCAACCTGCTCGGCGGCGCCCGCATCCGCCGCGAGCCCAAGGGCGTCTCCCTCATCATCTCCGCATGGAACTACCCCTTCATGGAGCTCTTTGAGCCCCTCGTCGCCGCCCTCGCCGCCGGATGTACCGCCATCCTCAAGCCCAGCGAGCTGGCCCCGGCCTCCCAGGATCTCATCGCCCGCATCGTGCCCCGCTACCTCGACCAGACTGCCGTCCGCGTCGTCACCGCCGGCCCAAAGGAGATGGACTACCTCCTCAGCCACAAGTTTGATCACATCTTCTTCACCGGCTCCACCGCCGTCGGCAAAATCATCTACGCCCGCGCTGCCCCCAACCTGACCACCGTCACCCTCGAGCTCGGCGGCCGCGGCCCGGCCATTGTCACCGCCAACGCCAACATCGACCTCGCCGCCAGGCGCATCGCCAGCACCAAGTTTCTCAACTCGGGCCAGGTATGCGTCGGCGTCAACCACGTCTTTGTCGACCCCAAGGTCAAGGCCCCCTTCCTCAAGGCCCTCGCCAAGTACTTTGACAAGTTCCTCGATGGCGGCCCCGCCAAGAAGCCCGACTATGTCACGCGCATCATCAACGACCGTCACTACAACCGCCTCGACAACCTCCTGACCAAGACGTCGGGCAAGATCATCTACGGCGGCGACCGCGACCCGGAGACGCGCTACTTTGCGCCCACAGTCGTGGACAATGTAACGACGGACGACTCGCTGCTGTCCGAGGAGCTCTTCGGGCCCATCCTGCCCATCCTCGACGCCACCCTCGACGAGGCCATTGCCTACACAGCCGCCCACGACCACCCGCTCGCCCTCTACGGCTTCACCTCGTCGGCTGCCGAGCAGCGCGCCATCCTCGACCGCACCAACTCGGGCGGTGTCACCTTCAACGACGGCATCCTGCACATGGCCATGAAGGACGCACCCTTTGGCGGCGTCGGCGGCTCGGGCACCGGTGCGTACCACGGCATCTACGGCTTCCTCGAGTTTACGCACCTGCGCACCGTCGCGTCCATCCCCGGCTGGATGGACGCCATTCTGAGCTTCCGCTACCCACCCTACAACAACGCCAAGGCCCTGCAGCAGATTAAGGCAACGGGCGGTGGTGGCAGCATCCCGCCATTTGATCGCCAGGGCAGGAGCACCACGACGGTTATTGGCACGATTCTAGGACAGTGGAAGCTGCTGGTGCTTCTTGCGGTGGTGTTCAAGTGGAGGGGCTGGACGATTGCGGACGTGCGCAATCTCATTCAAGCAAAATTGTGAAGCTGAGGCTGTGTATTTGTGTATTTTGATGCGTCTGTATTTATCTAATCCAATACGTTTGTAGCAGAAATAATGTATTTGTAAACAAATTGGTGTTGTATCTTGATCATCGTATTTTGCACACCCACATGGTGTAGAGGCTGCAATCTTGGCTCATTGCAGTCACATTACATCTAATACATTATATTCCAGAATTGCTGCCACCCACTTCGAAAAACGGCCCCCATGTAAAGCTATGATCCCACGCTGTTGACGAGTATCCCAGCCCCAGCTCCGCCCAGTCGCAACACAGCTCGGCTGTGAGGGAACCTGGATCATTGGCCTCTGTCCCCAGTGGCAGATCTGGCAGAAACTCGCTCGTGTCGAGCTCGACTGTGTTGAAATACCCCGACGGTGAAGCAGATGGCCCAGTCTGGTGTTGGATTTGTTCTTCATACCGTTGTTGTTCTTGCTGCTGCTGCCATTGTAACTGTAGTTGTTGCTCCTCCGCCTCCTGCTGCTGCTGCTGCTGCTGCTGCTGCTGCCCCGGCTCAAACAAGGCTCGATTGATGCGCATCCGCCCGAAATACGGAATCATTACCGCATAGTCCTCGTCCGCCATGTACACGCCCCGGCTTGCCGCGTCCAGCACGTCCAGCGTGCGCACCGCCTGCTCCGCCACCCGGCAGCCGAGCGCGGCGGCCGCCCGCCGCAGGCACAGCGCGACGTCCCGCACCAGCGCCCGGTCCGCGTCCACCATCCCCTGAGATTGTAGGGGCCGGATCCAGGGCCCGACGACGAGCACCAGCGCGGCCGTGAAGGCGCGCAGGTCCATGACCTGGCACAGGTCCGCGCCGCCCTTGGGCCACCGCCGAAAACCGCGGTACGCCACGGCAATGTCGCGCGAGGCCCGCATGGCCGCGTCCCAGCTCGGCGCGAAGCGGGCGTCGCGGCCGGCGCGCATCATGTACGGCAGGTGGAGGAGCTGCTGCGCCGTGAAGAAGGTGATTTGGCACGACTGGCGGTGCCAGCCCTCGGCCTTGTCCAGGTGCAGCGGGAGGAGGCCCGGCGCGGCGCGCCAGTCGGGCGGGAAGAGCCGGCGGCGGGCGTCGTCGAGCTCTCCGCTGAGCCGCATGGTGAGCGCGTAGGTCTGGGTGTCGTTCTCGTGGCGGTCATGGTCCTGGTCGCGGTCGATGATCTTGCCGCACGCCACGGCGACAAAGCACAGGATGCGCGAGACGGGATCCTCGTCGGCATCATCAGACTCGGAGGTGGCGACGCCGGGGTGGAGATGGGACGTGGACGAGGGGAAACCGAGCGTCGCGGCGCTGTATCGCTCGGCCCGCCAGGCCATGGACCACGCGAGGACGGCGCGGCGGTGGCCAGCACGCACTGTGGTGTTGCTGGTGGTGGTGGAAGCCCGCACCGGTAATCCGCAGCATATCGCCGTCGTAATGGCCATGCGGTTCCAGTACCACCCCCGCTGCGGCTTGCCCATGTTGATGCACAGCTTGTACAGCAGGTTCATGGCCTCGACGCCGTCCATCGTGCCGCCGCACGTCGCCTCGGTGTCGAGCTGCAGCAGCGCCTGCGCCGTGTCGACGTAAATGTCCACGAGCTCCTCCTGACGGATCGAGGACGGGATGGTGGCCCGCATGACTGCCCTGGGCGTCTGCTGGATGCACAGCGCAAGGAAGCAAATGGCCCGTGCAGTCTGGCCTGGGTGGCCCGAGACGAGGACGTCTTGGAAATGCTGCTGCGCGAGGGCTACCTGGCCCGGTTGGAGACGCTCCGCGTCGGACGGGCCGTAAAAGTACGGCGGCCATATGGACCAGAACTTCTCGTTTTCAGCAAAGAGCTGGCCGACCTTTTCCGGACGAGGCAGGTAAGGGGCAAACTGAGCGAGGCACTGCCGCAGGCGGGAGGAGAATGTAGGGGCCAGCGGACCTGGGTTGTGACCGTGGTTGGCGATGGCTGATGAGGCGGCTGTGCTATCAGTGTAAGTGATGGGGTCAAAGATGGAGGATTCGCTAAAAAGGCTGATGAGAGGAGAGTTCTGGAGGGAAGGGCTGATGCGTGCCGTGTCAAGCAGAGACTCGTAGTCGTCGTGCTTGATGTGACGGTGTGGAAGGGCGGCGATGCTGCTGGGCGGCGTGCTTCTCTCCTCCATCAGTGACGAGGTAGAGGACGCCGCCGCGGTGATGATGTTGTCCGCTGTCCGCAAACGACTGCGCCACTGTGAGAGCTGGTCGCTGGGCAGGTTCCGCATCATCGTCTCAAGCTCCTCCAGGCGTTTTTTGAGCTCCGTGACCTCCTCTACACTTCCCACAGCCTCGTTGCCACCACCGGCGGCTTCCTGGGATTGAAACTCTTGCGACACGCACAGACTGCCATGAGCTCTGCATGCATCGCAGCGGTCCTGCTCGGGCGGCAATATACACCGAACCTTGCGCCTCCGGCACTCGGCGCAGCTCCTGGTGCCGAGCCTCATGCGTTTCCCTGGAACGCCCATGATCTGGCGGGTGAGAAGAATGGAAACAAGGCTGTACAAAGTTCGAGACGGGGTCTCGCCGAATTGGACAATACCGAAGAGGGGGTCAGGTGGGGTTCCAAAACTCAAATATTGTGCTTGTTTACAAGGGTCCAATTGTTAATGGTGAAGCAAATGAAGTGTTAGATTCTGATGCCGAGCTGTAGCTTTTTACGAGGGTCGTATTTCCTAAAGCCGCCCCATGGCGGCAAACACGAATCATGGCGTTTTTAGAGAGAGGCTCTACCCGGCTGCCGGAATCTACTCCATTAAGCAACTCCCGCAATTTCTCAAATAAATTACTAATGCAATCATAGAATACTAACCGAAACCCATCGTTGGGTTCTTTTTGCATTAACGATCTTGCTTAGTGAGGGGGTCAGTGATTGTGAATCGAAAAGGTATTACAGATGCCGAGTGCTCAAGCGAATTCGTGCGAATTCGCACGAACTCGGACGAGCGTGGGGCTGCCGTTATCTCGATACAACGCCACCAAGTTTCTGCTCTGTAAGGCTTTAGTCAAGACGCAACTATGACACTGCATGGTGATTTATGATGCCTGCAGTAACGGCTTTGTAACTCGGACTTGTTAGTAGACCGTGGACAATGAAAAATATAGTGGTTTGTGATGTATTTAAGAATGTAGTTGTTGGCCCTTGAATCGGCTGGAAGCTCATCATCAACCTACACTTACAAGGCTCAATAAGGCCAATTGCACTATACGTACTTAAAAATACCCTTCATTCTACATAAAAAATGACTACCCAAACTGAATCCCTGGCCGGAATTGAAAACTATGTCCGCACTGAGATGCCCAAAGACGTCAGCAGTGTCATCTTCACAACCATTGACAACCACGGCGCCAACTTTGACAAGACCAAAGTCGTCAAGCCCAGCACCTCGTTCCCCTCGGGCGTAACCCTCCCCAACGCCGTTGGCAAGGAAATATCCCTCTCCTCCCTCATAGCCTCGGCCGACAAGGGCGTCCTCATCACGTTTTATCGCGGCGAATGGTGTCCCTACTGCAACATTGCGCTGTCGTTCCTGCAGAAGAACTTTGACGACTTCACGGCCCGCGGCATAACCCTCGTCGCCATTTCCCCCGAGCTGCCGAGTACCTCGCTCACGATCGTGGAGAAGAATGAGCTCAAGTACGAGGTCCTCTCGGACAGGGGCAACGAGCTGGCGAGAAAGCTGGGCCTGGTGTGGAAGCAGCCGGAGGCGCTGACGTCCACACTCACAAAGGTGGGCGGCGTGGACTGGGTCGCGCGTAATGGTGATGGCTCAGGTGAGATCCCCGTGGCGACCAACATCCTGGTCGACAAGAATGGTGTCATCAGAAATGTGTATGCGGACACCAACTGGGCCAAGAGACTCGAGCCGAGCACCATGCTGGAGTGGGCTGATGCACTGTAAAAGAACACTCTAAAAAGTTTATAAACACATTTTTTGCTTTGTGTATATTTAGAAGAATCTAGATTTACAGGATTAAATATATAAAGTGTATTTTAATAAAAAAATTACCCACTTAAGCCTTGAAAATGTCAGCCAAGTTCTTGGCCGTGCTCTTCACCACCTGCTCGACGCTACCACTGCTGACCTTGCTCAGCTTGCCGGAAGACGTCTGGTTACCCCACTGCGACTCCCATTGCAGCAGCTGCGCGTTGAACGTCTTTTGGTTGTAGCTGGCAGGCGGCGTCGCCACGAGGTAGTCGACAAACATCTGCCATCTGTGCGCGTAGTAGTCGCCCACGAGGCCGGACCACTGCCGCGAGGCGTAGTCCTGGATCTCGCCCTCGGGGCCCCAGAGCGTGATTTGGTTGCGGGCATTGTACTCGAAGAAGTCGGCGTCCTTGCCGCCCGTCTTGCGCGCCTGGTTGATCCACGTCGACAGCTTAAAGTTGTCGTTGGTGTCGAGGACAGCGTCGAGCGTCTTGAGAATCACCTGCAGCTTTGTGCCGGTGCACTTGACCCCGCGGGTGTTGTTGGCGTTGTACTGCTGGACGAGCGTGTTGTAGCTGGCCTCAAAGGCATTGGCGAGCACCTGGCGAGTCCAGTCGACGAGGTCGTAGCGGTACGCCTCGTTGTCAAACAGCCAGCCGGCCTCGTTGCCCGCGGCAAACATGTCGCTCCAGGCGCTGACGAGGACCTTGGTGTCGTAGGTGATGCGCGTGGGGTGGTGGCCAGTGCGGTTGGTCAAGCCGGTCGTGCTGGGAACGAGCTCAAGGATGGACTTGGTGGTGGCCTGGACGGGGGCGTAGGTGTTGTTGTAGACGGTGGTGCGGACCTTGTCCCAGGCGGCGTACAGGTTCTTGGGGATCGCCTTTTGGTCGGCACCGTAGCGGACACTCACCCAGTTGGAAAAGTAGTGGTCAGTATCGATGGGGGTCTTGCTCCATGCCTGGTCCAGGAGTAGATCATACATAATTTCGTTGCCCTCCTGGCCCTCCATGGTCAGACCGAAGCCGACAATGGATGGTGACGTCTGAACAGCTTCAATGGCATTCTTGGTTACGTTCTCGACTTGTCCATAGAGACCCATGTTGCCTCCATAGCCGTGCAACTCGCACCAGATCCAGGGCTTACCGTAGAAAGAGTTGGTGCGTTGCCATTGGGGAGTGGACTCGGCAAAGAGATCGAGAAGAAGCATGTCTGAGTTGACGGTGACACCGTCCAAAAGCGCCTTGATACGGTCGTTTGTCCAAAAGGTGCTGGCCGAGGCAAACAGCCAGCCCTGCATCACCCAGATGGCACTGGGGTCGGCTGCCTTGAGAGTCTGCCAGGTGTTGTGGCTGACGCCCTGGAGATAGTCGAGGTCACCCGATGCGGGTTGGTTCTCATTGAACTGGTCTAGCGTCCAGAAGCTTGTGACATTTCCATAGGCCGCGTTCTGCTTGGTGATGAACGCCTTTTGCAGCTGAGCAAAGTGCGGGTCGTACGGGTTGATGTACTTGTCCGCGGTGAAGCGGCCGGAAAAGCCCTCCCACACGGGACTCGCGGAGAGGCTGACGTTGGGCCACACGCGGCTGATGTTCTCGGGCACGAATCCGGGGAAGGCGGGCAGGATTGGGGTCATGCCAAGCTCGACCATGCGCTGAATAATCTTCTTCTGCATTGCGAACTGGTCGTCAATCCAGGCCTCGGGTAAATCGCCGCCCCATGAGCCCTGAATGTTGCCAAAGTGCTGCCAGGCGAGGAAGGCGGGACCACTAAGGAAGGAGCTGATCTCGGCATCAGTGAGGCCAATCTCGCGAAAGACGTCGGTGAAGATCTTTTCAACTCCGATCCAGGCCAGGGCGATGTTGACACCGCGCAGGGCCATCCAGTCAAGCTGGAGCTCCCAGTCCTCCCAAGACCAAAAGGCACTTGTGTACGAAGTGGTGACTGAGTCGTGACGTTAGATGCATGTGCTGTACGGAGTAACGTGAGAGACTTTGTTCTGGCTTTACCTGTGTTCCAATGATAGCGCCATGGGACAATGCTAGAACCCTCAATGGCTGCTGTCAGACGGGGAAGCGTCTTGGGCGCCTTGTCGAGGTCGTTTCCGATATACCACCAGATATCAACGTGAGCCTCATCGGAGAGGTATCGATGCAGTCTAGAAGTGAGGTCTCATTAGTCCATCAACGGCGCCAAGACTGAGGTGGCTGGTTGTCTCCGCCACCCCTTTTACTGATGTTCAACAACACTCACCCCTGCATGACAGCACTCAGAGAGGTGCCCTGGACTTTGATCTTGCCATTGCTTCCGCTCGACACAGAGTAGCTGTCATTCTCCTTGGTGGAAGACTTGGTAGGATTACTGACGACAAACTCGAAGCTATCGGCATGGTGCGGCAGTCTGCGCTTGACAAAGGCTGTGATGCCGGCAGTGGACGGGGCACTAGCCGCTACGACTGAAGAAAGAGCTGCGGGCAGCAGACAAACGAGCTGAAGAAAACGCATCGTTCCAGCTACAGCGGAAAGCAAAAGAGGGCGTTTTTAATTCCTTGGCAAGAAGGCCTTGGCAAAAGCACAACTCGTTTCTTTCTTTTTTTTTTTTCTGGTTATTCCCTGGGCTAGTTATATTGGAAACTCGCAACGTGCAAGGCACCACAGTAAGCCTACTAGTTAACTCCGTGGATCGAAAGAAAGATCTTACACAAATACGGAATTCAATCTTAACTAGTGGCGCCCGCAGTGGCGCTTTGTGGCTGGCAACCCACCTTAACCTTCCAATCGACAGGACCAGTCACTGAATAGTGTCTCCCCACGTTGCATTCAACTACGTTACATGGCCAGGGGAGCAAGGTGAGCGCTATGCCGAGTGCCGGCTCTCAGCGGCGGTGCGGGATCGTCTGAATGAAGAAGACTGCATGCTGTCTGTGCCTGAAGTGTGCGTGAGCATATAAGGCTGCTTTGTATTGATCAGATTTCAGTTTGTAGCGAGCTTCGAGTAGAAAATCATGTATATGCTAGGCGGTGGTGCAGTGCTTCAGAATGGACTGGATAAGACAGCTACTGCCAGCCAATTCAACTCATGATGACGAGGTACCTGTCGACTGGGGAACCAGATTGGGTCGAAGAAAGGAAATGCTGTTGGCCATTCGAAGCCAATTCTGCTCTCCGCGTGCTTCACTCGTGGCTACCCGAGTTGCTAAGCCTGTCAGGACACCGAAGAGTGTGGGGATGAACGGGTGCCGGCATGAACTACGCGAGGATGCTAGCAATTATCCCTCAGAGAGAAACGGCCGTCAGCTAAAACGTGGTCTGGGTGGTGGTGAGGCGAGTTTTCTTGACATCTTTTGTGGGTTGCAAGTACGGAGTAGAATGGTGTGTATGGACAGGCACACAGGGAAGGGAGCCGCCTCGTTCACTACCTAGTCTGCACAAGTCCGGCAGGCAAAGCCGCAAAGTACATTTTTTTGGTGGGCTTAGTGTCAAATAAAGACGTATCGCGTAAAATCCGCTCTGGCCGTTAATTAATTGATAGTGCTTCTGGAAGTCTGTCCGCTATTTCCAGCTGCTGACAATTGTAACCCAGTCTGGACCAAGCTATCTAGTCCACAACACAAGCTAAGAATAATAACATCAGAAAGTGGCTATTCTCCGTTGTATCACCCACTTCCCACCGAAGCTTTGAAAGACTAGCTGCGAAAGAGAATGCGCCGCATTGCCAGGAGCGAGTCAATGACTCTAGTTTGTCATGGTGGCTCAAGTCTTCGGTTGAAAGGAAGAAGCAGCCTTTTAATGCAACCATTTAAGAATAATGCTGAACGCGTGAAAATATCACCGTACTGCAGATTCAGTCAAGCTTTTAGATAAGCGGCAGGTCCTCGATTCTTGGAAGCTCTGCATTGTATGAACTTCATATAGAGCCCTGTTGCCGCCTTCGCCCTCAACCATGGTATAGTATGTACTCATGATTATTATACATTTCTATAGTACAGCCATTTAACTAATTACACTCTCATCGCGAACTTGAGAAAGCTTGACAGCGTGTAACGTAGGAATAACGCCGTCAATAAGTGCAGTTGTCCCATCCGACCCGTTGAACGCATGGCCACCAAGTGCCGAGGACGTCAAGCAAAGCACGGCGGCCATTTTCCTGATGGGTTGAACATCTTGATAGGTGGGCCGTGCAAGATTGGAGCCAAGATAGGATGCCTTACACGTTCTAGGTGCAGGCCAACTATTATGCTGCAAATGAGCTACCATGTCCAGTTATTAGCTTTGTATGTAGCCTACTTGAGCTTAAACTTGCATTCAACAAAGATTTGCCAGCTTCCGACAGACGAGCAGTATTGTTGTGGCAAGTGGAGCTGGTTTCTTGATTGATGAGAAGAGACAGGCTTGATTGCTGTCTGGTACACCGCTAGTGTCCGATCAGACCTCCTAGTTTACACCCAATATAAATTGGCTAAAACCACTAGACAGCCTTAAGGGTCTCTAAAGCAACCTTTATGGTTGTATTACATACTTCATGTGTTTGTAGATCCAGCGAGCGAAAACGTACAAGAAGTCGAAGTATATGGGAGTAGACAGTATTGGCGTGGCTATTGTGAACGACCAGGTGTACAATGCCTGAATGCGAAGAAATGCCAGTCTCGTCGATGGATATCGAGTTCCACCAAACCAGCCAGAGCCTGCACACCGGCAAATGCTCTTCAACGACTGTCACGCGACCAACCAAAGAGGCCTGGTGTGGAGAGGGAGATGCAGAGCTGAATCACGGCAATCAGGGATTTTTAAAAGATCAACGTTTTGTTAATGGATTCGACGACCGTGCGGCGAGAGGGTCAAAGACTGTTGCTGAGCTCGGGTATTGAGAGCTGCTGACGGGGCTAATCCGATGTAACGACGCTACGGAGTACTCCGCACAAGGTGGGCAAATGCTGGACAGTTTCTGTGCATGTTTTTCAAATAAACTAGGAAATGATGGGCGCCGATGACGGCTTTTGGTATTTGGAGGCTATGGACCAATGCGCCGTGCCACGCGAGGAAAGATTTCACAGAGAGGGTTGTTGGTTGTTCGAAATACGACAAAATCGCATCATATTGTAGACTGCAACCATCGACCCTCACTGCACAAAGTACCGACAAGTTCCCTGGCTGTCAAATGCAGTAATGTTCCAACAAAGGCCAGTAGGTAGCAGTCGACAGTAACAACTGCCACTTCGTGCTTCATTGACGCCCTCTAAGCTTCCATCCTTTGCCAATTGCCCTTCTGGCAATTGGTTGAAGCTAGTGCTACTGATTCCTGTACTAGTAGTACACTGACGCATGCTCATGAAACCCCAAAATAACAAGAATCCCTACTAGGTTGACGACTTCCATAGTAGCACAGGCAACGCTGACTCTACGTTGCGGCCGATTACTGTTGGTTGTACTGCGGCAGCTTTATGTCTGAGAAACCATAATCGAGCACAGGCATTTCTGAATACCAAGTTTGCCTGGCGAGTATTGGCAGGCAGGCTTACCAGACCATCTACATACTAATATGTGTGCGGAAAATTTAGAAAACTGTTTTCGGCGAAGCTTGCTTATAAGAGCATGCGTAGGTACTGTTGCTATCAACTCCAGTGGCGCCTTGCGAATTTAGTGGTCTTTTTAATAGCGCTCACAGCCGCTCCAGCAATCGGTAGAACTAGCTTCAGCGCAGCTGAGATAATTATAGTGGGCTCATTCTGGCCACAGCTTCTGGGAGGATAAATACGAGTACTGTATTTTGTTTTCACGGCGGTGGACACTTCATGCCTCGCATTGTCCTGCTAACGACGAATCAATTAGTTGGCCAAAGCCAGTACTCGGCGCCCGTTGCGCTCACTTGAAGAAGAAAACCTGACATCCACCTTGTGTATATTCGCTCAGTATTGCCATGCACTGGACTTGATCCTGCCTGAGTTGGGTCTGCTTGTGTATGTCCGGCCTATGTTGTCACGCATTGGACTTCTTCTTGCTTGAGTTTGGTATTTGCGAATGGAGCCAGTTTTGATGTCATTCGCAAGGCAGTAAGATTCTTCCAGCTATACTGCTGTCGAAGGGTTCATACGCCGACCAGTTGGTGCAAGGAGGACGAGAACTGTGCCAGCCGATAGCATCGTTGCAGAGGCAATATACGGCAGTCCAACCCACAACCCTCCCAAATCCATGCCCACTTTGAACATTTGCGCCATCAGAGGGCCAGCCACCATCTCGCTAATAGTAAAGAACATGCTGAGCACTGTCATCATGAGTGCAGTATGTGTCTGGTCGACGAGCGCCGTTATTATGCCGCGCAGCGCTGCTTGTAAGCCAACGCCGCACTCGGCAAATATCATGGCGGAAATAAAGAGCGGTATACTTGGCGCCAATCCCATTGCTAGCGAGCCAACCACACCAATTATAGCACTTACTCGAAGAATCCACCAGTCCTTAACGAGCGGCGCCATGCCAATCTTCAATAGAAACTGGCTCATTAAGGGTAGCACGACGGCCGTCAGGGTAATACTTGTTGCATCCTTTATCGCGATGAGTAGACCAGCCTGAACCGGTTCGAAAACCAAAAGTTAGCCATCTAGATCGTAATGCGGATTGGTTTAGTTTAGTATGTACTGGTTACTTACCTTGGCCCAAGGCCAATGAAATCTCTTGGCCACATACTGTAGCAGCATTATGACTACACTTTTGCCAACAGTGATAAATACTGTGCTAGACAAGAGTATTCCGACGGTGGGGTTCCCAGCAAATAGCGTGCGATTGATGAGAGACAGCTGCTCCCATGTAGAATGTAGAATGGGTTGCACATCCAATAATGTGCCATGCTTGTTGGTTGGGGGATTTCTCTTGGTCCGAGCTGCCTGGGCCTGCTTAACCACTGCGGCGGACCTGGTCTCGGAGACGAATGCAGCAATCGGTATCGTAAGGACTACTAACATGAATCCAAGGCTAATAGTAAACCAGGCGCCACTTGCATTCATCATGAAATAGGTCAATGGACTGGCGACCAGGCTACCGGCAGTTGTTGCTGTCGCCAGGTACAAGAAGGCGGTTGATCTGTGGTGGTATTAGTAAACGGAATTGGATGAGAAAGCTGTATGAGAGGAGAAAGTGGAGAAGAAAAAATACCTGTACGCTTTTGTCGAAACATCTGCAACAACGGTATACACTATGGTACTGAGTGTAGATGCACCGCCGCCAATTAGCATAAAAATCGGCGCGAGCCACCTCCATCTAAGCGGGAACGTCTCGGGATAGCGACCTACATGGCAGGGAGCGCACCAATCTATGTAAGTAAATGCAATCGGGAGAAGAGGAGGAAGAAGAAACCCCAGGATGGACAACTAAAAGGGGGTACTCACAAATAATAATAAGGGCCAGTGAAGAAAGAGCAGCTCCGATACAAGTTAGCAAAAGAACTGCTCGGCGGCCGTACTTGTCAGCAGCAAGGCCAAAGGGTACGCCGACTAAAAGGCTTGGAATGAATCCAAACGTGAGCTCCCAGCCTGAAATCAAAGCCAGCTCGGCCTGGACCGGGGCTTCCTTGCAGCGAGGATCTGTCGCCGGCTCCAGGACAGTGCCAAACAGATTTCGGCAAATGATGGCCTCGGAAACCTCATTGAGCGGAACATCGATCATGCTGGCGCCAACTATAAATAAAATGAGAATGATTAGGCACGGAAGGAGGATTATAAGCCTCTGTGCCGTGGTGCGATCGTCATCCTCGTCCAGCACCTGCGCTGTGGTTGATGTTGTCTCAGTGGTATATTCCTCCCTGCGCCTACGGGGTAGGAGGGGATCACTCTCGGCGTAGGTTGTATCGGTAGAAGTCATGGCTGAAAAATGTCATGAAAAAGGCTAAAGGTAAATAAATTATGTTTCGATCATCGCTGCGTTTATCTGGATTCATCTCTGGCTGTTTGCTTTGTAGGGGACCCCGAGCGCGAGCGCCACAGTTGGTTTGGTTATGTGGCAAGTTGGTTGGATCAAACAAAAGTTCATTTAGACACGGGTACGAACTCCAGATGGATTGCGTCTCCAAACAGGACTAAATCGGATGGGGCTAGCGTCCGACGGGGAATTAAATGCTAGTGTCCGTTGCAATCCTAAACAGAAACTGTCGCCACTTTTGGCCAAGACTGCGAGCCCAAAAATGGAAAAGCTTAGGAGCTGGAGATTAGCAACAACTCTACTTTTGACTTCTCACTATGGGCTGTACCATGGCGGACAGTGAACTATGGTAGCATCTGAATAAAATAGTATTCGAATAATCATAATACTCATAATAACAACACCAGGGAAATTCACGAAACGAGTAAAGACACATACAAAACAACTAACGCTCAACCTTGCGGCCGCTAACCCACTTCCTACTAGACCAGATGAACCTCCCCCCTCCCCCAGCATCGTCCCACCAGGTTCCCCCATCCAACTCATCCCAGATTGTCTCTGATCTGTTGTTAATACTTTATCATGCAAATTTGGGCTCTCATGACGAATTGATTTTCCCCTGCCAGTACGCCGAAATCACAGGCCGCTGGTCTCCCATTATCAGTCAAGAATCGATGCCCAAACCGAGTCATGCAGGTGACGCGCCCGTGGATGTGGACGAGCGAACAGCTCTTCTACCTGAAGGAAATGCGCCACCCGACCCCAACCTCACACAAGACGACCACTGGAAAAAGCACACGTTGGGTCGACGCACTTTCATTCTAGTCATCAGCTTGGCCATACTTCTGGCGGTCGAGCTTGGGGGTACTCTAGTCACCATACCTCTGCTCCAGGTACAGGAGGGAATCGTCTGTCGCGAGCACCATACAAATGTTACAGAACCAGCAATCGACCCCCGCTGCAAGGATAGTGTTGTGCAGGCTGATTTTGCCATGCTTCAAGGCTGGGAGTCTACCTTTGGCTTGCTACCCGGTTTGCTTCTGTCTGTGCCTTATGGAATCGCTTCAGACAAGTATGGGCGTCGAGTGATTCTCTTTCTGTCTCTGCTGGGCATTGCTCTGCTTGAGTCTGCTGTTGCCCTCATCTGTGCGTGATATCTATTCTGTGTGTGATTTGGATCGCTGACCATGGCACCGCGCTAGCCTACTTTCCCGCTGTCTTTCCCATTCGGCTCATCTGGGGCTCGGCCTTTTTGACAGTCATTGGCGGCGGACCTTTCGTTATGAACGCGGTAATCTGCACCATATGCAACGACGTCTCAACAAGCGAACAAAGGTGACCGTCTCCGATACATTTAATCACCGTCATGCACTGACGCCCATTCCAGATCAAATACCTTCTTCCTCATCGCTGCCATTGCTATTGCCGGTCAGCTCATTGGCAACCCTTTGACCTATGTGGCCATGAACTACGACGTTTGGTTCACAACATTTCTCGGCGTTGGCATCCTGTACGTTGCCACCTTTGCATCTCTTGCCGTGCCGGAGACTCTGAATGCTGCCAAGATTTTGGAGGGGTCGGCGCCACTGTCCTTCTTTACACTGGCTTCTATTACGCTCATGAGCACTAACGTCCAGTCGCCTTCTCGGCGTAGATGGTCTCCTACGCAGCACTGGCCAGACAGTTATTCTTGCCACTAATAATGTCAACTTTTTGTCGGCGGCCGACTCCATCATCATGCTCGAGAACGGTAATATTGTGCGCAACCAAGTGCCGTATCATGCCTTTGCTCCGTCTGAGTGGGGTGTCTTGGAGGAAACGATCACTGCCGTGCTTGATGAGACTGTTGCCAGTACCACCACAACCTCCAATCAGAGGTCTGCGACGCCTCTCCGCCGTGCAGAGATTGATACTGAGGAGAATACAAGGGAAACTGAAATGAAACTTGGCCGGCAAACTGGTGACATTGACTGCTATAAGATTTATCTTAAATCTCTTGGCTGGTCTGTTGCCATTGTGACAGCCGTTTTAGACTGCATAAATGCTGTTACGGAGAAGATGCCAATAATCTGGCTTCGCCTTTGGACAGAGCAAGAGACTAATAATAAGAAGCTTAGCTATTTGGGTGGCTATATTGCTTTTGCAGTCCTCGTGTCCATCGTTGGAGTTGCTGTGCTTGCCCATTTTCTTCTTATAGGGATCCCTCGATCTGCGAATCGACTTCGTGCTCTTCTTCTCAGGAGCGTTATGAACGCGCCACTGCATTTCTTTACATCGATAGACAATGGTGTTACTTTGAACCGATTCAGCCAAGACATGACTCTGATTGACCAGACGTTACCAATGACATTTATTGCAACCGTTCTTCTAGTCGCGCAGGCCATTACAGAGACGGCTATTATTGCATCTGGAGCTTCCTACGCTGGCGTTATTATTCCTTTCGGCCTTGCTACTGTATATCTCATTCAGAGATACTACCTACGCACATCGCGCCAGCTCCGGTTTCTCGACATAGAGCTCAAGTCGCCCCTTTATAAACAGTTTGCCGAGACACTGGCGGGTCTTTTACCCATTCGTGCGTCTAGCTGGGCTCGCGCAACCATTGAAGAAAAATTTCGGCGACTCAACGCGTCACAAAAGTCATATTATACAATGTTCTGTATCCAACGTTGGCTGCAGGTGGTGCTTGGCATGTTCTCTGCTAGCATGACCGTGCTTCTTGTTTTATGGCTGTCTTGCTTCCCGAGACCACATCAGGCGGTGCAATCGGACTGGCCCTCATCAATGTCATCAGCTTCAACTTCACCCTGTCTAGTGTTATTATAATGTGGACCAAGCTAGAGACTTCTCTTGGTGCGATTGCTCGGTTGAAGTGGTTTAACCGGTACACGCCCAACGAGAACAAGCCTGAGGAGATTGAAATGCCAGCCGCAGACTGGCCATCGCAGAGCCAGATTGAGCTTGAGAATGTCGTCGCCGCGTACAGCGAGGGCGAGGACATCCTCCGAGGGGTGACTCTGAGCATTAAACCCGGGATAAGGTAGGCGTCTGCGGCCGCTCCGGCAGCGGTAAATCGTCTCTCATTGCTGCGTCATGCCGCCTGCTAGAGCTCCGTGGCAACGGCAGCATACGGATCGATGGCGTAGCGGCAAGACATCCGCTCTCGGATCTCCGCCTTTCCGCAAGACGCGTTCTGGCTTCCGGGCACCGTGCGCCACAACCTCGGCCCGGAAGGCAAGGTGGAGGCTGACGAGCCTCTCATCCACGCGCTCACCAAAGTGGCCATCTTGCCCTTTCTCGAGACGCGTGGCGGCTCGATGCTAGGCTTGAGGAACTGGGCCTCTCCGCTGGCCAGCTGTTTTGCTTGGCGCGTATTGCGCTGCGTCGCGAGTCTAGTAGCGGCGGCGGTGGCAGCGGCGGCGTGGTGCTCCTGGACGAGGCGACCAGTAGCATCGACATCCGCATCGACGACGAGAAGCGCGCGGCGCTGCGTCCGGACTTGGAGGGCATGGCTGTCGTGGAAGTGGCACATAGGTTGGAGATTGTGCGTCACTACGACATGGTTGTCGTGATGGAGGGGGGTCAAGTGGCGGAGACCGGTGAGCCAAATGAGCTGGTCGCGACTCCTGGCTCCAAGTTCAAAGCATTGTGGAACAGCAGGGATCTGTAGACGAGAACTTGCTATTCGACTAGTTAACTGTACCTGTACCTGTAGCATATTGATTTTTACCAGCATAATGGTTGGGTATATGGGGTGCTTCTCCGCTAATCTTTAACGTGCCGGGGAATTGAAGCCTGTCTGGTTTGCTACATAGCATGGTCACCTTTCGTCTATATTCGAGATTCTCTAGGCCGATAGATGCAAAGAATACAGAGCGCACAATGCGCCCATTTGAGAACCTCTACTTGCGTCCTTTAGGCGTCGCCGCATTAAGAGATAAATTAGTATCAGATCAACAATGCCTGTTGGCTAAACAGCAGCGTCACTCTGTCATTGTCACCTTGTGAGAATAGTTACCGCTAGGAGATTCTGATGGAAGAAGCCCCGATCTGCATCAGCAACGCTTCCCCCCGACGCCCACTTGCCACCATAATAAGGGTTTTGGTAGCCCAGCCCCACGCCCCCTTGCGGCTATCCGCCTGCCGGGTAATGAGGATTGGGTTGCTGATGTCATGAATGATAGGTCGCACAGATGCTTTTGGGTGGATTCAATGATGGTCTGTTCGTGGTGTACTGGGAATGGGATGCACATGTTGCTGCGTATCTTTCTACTTCGGGGTTGCCCATCTCAATTTTCCATTTCTTGGCGAAATAATGAATCCACTTATTTCTGCGTGGCTCATATGTATACCCGTACCTGTTGACTGATTTGAATGAGGACAAAATATTGCACTCAGTTTTTCGTGGTGTGTTTGTGCGTAACTTGCCAACCTTGCGCGATTGCTTGTATGGGCCTTGGCTGGGATTGTGGCACTCCAATTGCCCCAATTGCCCCAATTGCCATCCCCTCAAACCCGGTCCCTTTTCACAGCCATATGCTAACTACCTACTAAATACCTGGCGGCGTTTTTTTTTTGTAGCCCATCTCGTCCAGAAACCCCTAAAATGCTCTGAAATGCCCTAAACTGATCACCGTCGCAAGTGCCGCACCAATTGCAGGCACGCACAACACAACAAACCCCATAATCCAATCCACAGAGAGGCGGTGCTTTCTTTTCGCTGCGCATCCCCGTCTCATCCCGGACTCCAGTACGCCATCCTGTCTGGGGTTCACTCTGAAGCGGCGAAGCCCCCCTGTCTTTCCTCCCGAAGCCCTCTCGCTCATTCAACTGGTGAATCAATGAGGCGGCCTCTCCTTTCTTGTTCCCTCACCATCTTCGCCAGCGGCGACGTTTGAATACACCATCTGTCCGGATTTCCTTCCCAGGCGACGACCCTTTGACGATATCATCGTTCCAGTGTCATCGCCATCTGTCACTCATTTTGCAGGATTCTTAGACTATCTCGCTCTTTTTATCGATTCCCCAGCCACTCATCACTGTACCTGGTCGCTCCGCTCCCTGCGCTCCGCTACGACGCCATTCTTTTACGCATCATCCCTTCTTCGTTCACTCTGAATTTTGAATATTTGGATTTTTTTTTTGGACTTTGCTTTTTTTTCTTCTTCCTTCTTTTCTTCTTACTAGTCAATCCATCAGTTGGACACTCGTACGACTCGAAAATTTTCTCTTCGCTTCTTACACTACCATACCACGCCACGACACGGCTCAGGAGCCTCAACTTGTTGCTAGTTTAGAAAAAAAAAAGACGCTGGGTCACAACATCCTACTAAATACGTGCTCTGCCACTCGCGTCTCGCCAGCCCGCCAAATTTGAGACACTCCCGACAATTTTGCCTCACGACGATTCAACCCACAAGCTGTCCACACTCGGTGTGTTGCCCTTCTATCCTCGGCTCGAAAGGCTGGCTATCCTTCTGCCACCGAGCCTCTGGCTTCTTTGTACCGTCACTTGCCAGCCAGCCAGATAATACACCCAGCACAACAGTCTGCTTCGCAAAGCCGTCACCAGCTGTTGACGACATCGCGCCTGTTGGTACGAAATCGGAATGAGTTCCTAGTGCCGCACTTTTCGAATCAGTCTTTCTGCGACACCTCCAGTCTTCTGCCGCGAGCTCTCGTCCGACCCGAGACGACATAATTCCTCAATAACTTGACTACTTCACCTCCGCCAACATGCATTCTGTCGACGTGGCAATGGCTCGCAGCTTGCGGCCAACTGCCTGGGAAGCCATAACCAATGTCCTTGCCAGATCTTTAGTCGCTCATGCCCAGAAACGTGATATAATTGGCAGCACCGAGCAAAAAGTTACCGACGTTAAAACCGCATTCTCAAGCTGGGACAACTGCATGAAGGCATCCTTCTGCAAGTGGCCCGTCATTGCCGTCATCATTGTTGGCAGTCTCATCTTGCTCTCTGTCATTTGGTGTATTGCGCGCTGCTGCTGCTGCGCCAAGTCCTGCTGCTGCGGCTGCTTCCAATGCCTCAAGTGCTGCGGCAATTGCTGTGGATGCTGCGATCCCCCCAATGATCGCAATCACAAATACCTCGACGCGCCATACATCCCTCCAAATCACGGATATCAGCAACACGCCCCGATGCAGGCCTCCTTCAACCAGCCCGCCCCTCAGCATGCCCAACCACCACAGTATGCCTCGTTCGACACGCCCAAGAACCAAGACTCACTCCCGCAGATGCCCAGCTGGGACGGCGCTGGCTCCAGGAAGGTCCTGATCGAGGACGAAGAGGCCGTTGAGATGAATCAACTCAAGAAGCCGGCACACAATGACCCGCGCAACCCCCGTGCCGGCTCACCAGCCAGCGGCGCTGTCAGCCCGATGGGCGCTGGTGATGGCCGAGGCCCATACAATGCACCCAACAATCTTGGACCCGGCCATGGCTACATGGCTGGAGCTGCCGCTGCTGGAGCCGGCGGTGCTGCATATGCAAATGGCCGCCGGCCTGTAAGCCCCTTGCATGACCAAGGATACGGTAACAATCACGGCTACAACCAAGCTGGCCCTGGTGGTCCTGGTGGCCCTGGTGGCCCAGGAGGGTACAACAACAATGGATACAACGCGTATAATCAAGGTCGCTCACAGACCCTGAACAGCCCCAACGACTACAACTCCAATCGCATATCCGATGGCTATGGCCTAGACCAGCCTTACGATACCTCTCCTGATCCCAACGGTGGCCACCACGGCGGCCCTGGTGCTGCGGGCATGGCCGGTGCAGGTCTTGCAGGTGGCCTCGCCGGCGCTGCCATCGCCGCAGGCGCCATTCGACATCAGTCTCCTGCCCCCGGACAACACGGCTACAACTCGCCGCACCAGCAGCCAGCGTCGCCATACAATGAGCTGTCCTCGGAGGCAAAGAACCCATTTCATCAAGCACCGGACGGCGGTTACGTCGAGATGCCATCTGAACCTGGTCGCAAGGAGCCCGGAGTAAACGTCCATGCAGCGTTTGCGGAAATGTCTGCCAATCCTGGGGCAAAGAGCCCTGTGCACTCGGAGCACCCTGCAGCACCGGAACCTGTTGCATTCGAGATGGCCACTGATCAGGTAGCCCCGATTGAGCTAGACGGTGGCTATGTTCCACCTGTGCAGAACAGACAGGCTGCAAACTCACCGCAGCCTGTCTCTGGTCAAGCCTCTACCCATAGCCCGGCTGGTCAGTCGCCGAACGAAGCACCCCAAGCCTATGACCCCAGCGCACAATACAACCAGCCTCGCCAAGGAAACATTGACGGCAGATCTGCCCCTGAAGGCTACGGAATGCGACGTCAAAGGACTGGAGACAATGGTGCGCCTTCCCCTCTTGGCCCTCAACCACCCTATGGCATGGATCCTCGGATGAGAAACTCACCTGGCCCCATGTCCCCCATGTCGCCACGATCTCCTGGTCCCCGCGGCTCGCCTGGTCCCGGCCCCGGGCCTAGACGCCCAACTGGTTCACGACCCGACCAGCCGTTCAGTCCGTCCCCTCTAAACACACCCGCGCCCAACGAAAGCCCATACAATCGTCCGGCCTTCAACCAAGCCGCCGCTCCCACTCGCACGTACTCACCCATCCCTCGCCAGCCGCGCAGTCCCGACCACAACGTGCCCGTTGGCCGACCCAACGGCCAGACTGCGTTTGCTGAGCCCCAGCCTCAGTCGCCCATTACCAACAATGCCGGCTTTGATTTCACATCTGGCTTCGCCCGACCCCAGACTGGCAACAGCGAGCGCCAGCAAGCCAACGACGCCTGGGAGCAGAACCGCCGTAACCCGCAACAAGGCAGCCAGGGCCAGCAGCAGCAGCAGCAGCGCCAATATTATAACCAGCCCCAGGGTGGCTGGAACGGCGGTCATTAATCGCACCCATGTTGAAATTTATGGGATAGAAAGAATGGGATCCAATATTTCGCCACAGGAAAGAAAAGCGAAGGGCATATAGAAGAAAAACCAGGTTCTGGCAATGACGTATCTTTTGGGGGGTTTTTTTTTTTAACTGAGGCGTATATTTTGGGCAAGACAAAGACAATTTGCATGTGCGTCTACATTTTATACTGGGCGTTTTTTTTTTAATTCTCCCCTGGAGGTTCAATTTTCATAGAGGAGCTTATTTTATTCTTATTCACAACTTGATGACAAATTCTATTACTACCTTTCTTTTCTTCATCTCAAAACTTTACAAACAATGTATTTTCTGTCACGCTATTGCCGTAGATTTAGAGGTTGTGTGATGTTAACGAGCAGCCTGGTGATAGTGGTATTGATGTCATCACGAAAAAAAAAGGGAAATGGCATTCAAAAATTGGCCACGTATAGCCCCTCGCCTGATCTGTATTCGTTGATTTTGTATCGACTTCTGTAAATACACATAAAGAAAACTCCCGCCCAACACAAGGCAAAAAAAAGACCGCAGTATTATTAACCAAAACCAAACGCCAAACTTTCCATGAACCCAAACAATAGAGAGGAATGAAGTAATCAAAAACATATAAAAAATCCCCAATATAAAAAGGAAGGAAAGAAAACAGTGCCGCTGTTGGTACTATGCTTTGCATCTTCACTCCTTTATTCTTTGGGTAATGGAATCGACGGCTTGGCGCTCCGACTCGATGAACTACTCCCGATAATCGTGTTTGTATCCCCATCCAGATCCGGGTCGTACTCGGCGTCCAGCGCGGGCATCCTGCTCGCACCGCCACCCCGCGTTCTTGTCGGCGCCGCACCCGCCTTATCCACCAGGGGAGCCTCGTCATCCGCGTCGCCGTCGCTGTCGAGGCCATCTAGCGAGTCATCCGGGCCACGCAGCGGGCGGAACTGTCCACGTTCGCGGTCATCGAGTGTATCCTGATCCTCCGCGCTGAGGGGCTTCTTGATGAAGGAATCGATAATGTAGTACTGCATGGCGTTCATGATGAGGGGGAAGATCATCATGACAAAGGCAATCTGGAGCTTCTCGTTGCCCTCGGTCCAGCTGAGGGCCCAGTCGCCGACCTTGGAGATCCAGGGCATGGTGATGAAGATGATGAGGACGCAAATCTTCATGAGGAAGAGGCCACAAAAGTAAATGACGGACTGCTTGAGCCACCACCAGGCGTTGGGCGGGGTGCCGTAGTGACCGGACTGGATCGACTCACGGGGCTTGCCGACGGGGGTGAGGGCGACCATGGCGGTGAGGGCGTGGAGGAGGACGATGAGGATCGGGATGCCGAGTGTTGTCTGTTTGTTTTGGTTTCATGTTAGCGAGGACCATCTTTGTAGAAGTGTATCGTCGGGGTCGTGTTTATCAACTCACGTCAATGCCAAGGTTGAGAAGGTAAAAGGAACATGGGTTGGGCATATAAGGAGACGCCGTGGTTCGGCCGACGACGCTCGTCGCGGTGATGGAGAAGCGGCCGCTCGTCAGCATCGACATGAAGATGTTGGCAATGTGGACGAGGACTGAGCCAAAGACCTGCTTCGACGCATCAAAGAACCAAATCTTGACGGGCCGCTGAGGTCGCTCCCGCCAGCGCTTGTAGACGAGGGCCAGCAGCGCGAGCCCGCCAAGTGCCGCCTGGACGAGCAGCGCAAATGATCCGAGAAGTTGGCATTCTCCCTCGGAGCTGCCACCGCCTCCATGTGATGGGCTCTTGTCATCGTCGGGCGGCGTGGATGTCGGCGACGAGGCGGCAACGAATATCATTGTCTGGCTGGCGAGCGAGACTGCTACCGCTGCGGCAGTGGATGTGATTGTAGGAACGAGACCGGCCGCGGTTGGGTGGTCGACGCCGATGGCTGCTGCTCTGACAGCATCCATGATGGTGGCCGATCGGTGGGATTCTGGGGTCGAGGTAGGACAAAGGGACTGAAATTATTTATTGTTGTCCCTTGGTGAATGTTTCTGGTGATGAATGGAACAGGAGCACTAAATAATTTCTATGTCTCAGTGCAGCGGGGATGGACTTTTCTTTCGGCGTCTCGACACAGCCTGAAACTGGACAATAAGCAGCTTCGCCTCCTTCTATGGTGGGCACAATGCTTGCCCTGTCCAGCAGTTGTAAACGTATGATGTAGAGAACGGAGAGAAGATTAAGCGAGAAAGGGAAAATGTTACAAAGGGGTGCGTCGCTTGATGAGTGTGGAATGTCCAAAAAGGAAGATGGGGATGGTGCAGGGGAAAGTATCCTCGTGCACTGCATCACCAGGTCATCGACTCTAAGGCGTACGCACATCGGGTGCTAATAGCGCAGCAAGTTGTGAAGGCTGCAGGCGGTGGCTTGGTGCTGGGACACCCACTTGCTGGGCAGACTGGGAGTGGGGCGGCCCTGTGCAGTGCTGTAGCCTGTGGCAGTAAACCGTGACAAACATATTACGCGGCACATTTTTGTATGCTCTGGGGCACTTTAAATCATTCATTGATGTTTTTCTATTTTATAGAAAGTTATTAGTTATCTATATTTGGTGTACTGGACTGCGACTATGCTCAATACCGTTTCCCATCACTCCTCGACAACAAAATGGCGACACCATCGGAGCCGCTCTTGCTTTGGGGAGTCGCTGTTCACACTTGAGAGCACCTTTGCAGGAAAGGGTAAACTCGGGTAATGGATCATGTATAGAAATTGCAATAAAGGTTATCTGGTTAATTAGGACTGTCTGGTCAATAAGGCTATTTATGGTTCATCACGTAAGGCCTGAGCAGGCTTATAAGTTGTAGGGCTGCACAGCCTCTCGCAAGGCCCCTAACCGCCCAGCAAATAGTGGGCATAGCGCCTGCCAGAAGATCCAGTGGCACGACTCTATGTCTACCTCAGTTGCCATCGGCTGAACGTGGCTCCAGGTTCCGAAAGGGGCGCGGCATCCATCGAAAAAGTCACCCATAGCTTTCCATGCAAGAGCGAAAAGAGTCGCGCGACCAATTGGCAACGACAGTCCAATCACTTTTCCGCCTTACGAATTGCGCCCGCGCATCCCTGTATTCGACACTGTACTTCTACTGTTTTTCTTCATTTCTCGTCCCTTCTCTAGCTCATATACATGTTTCGCACACGGTTAAGGACGTCCGGCCTGGCCGCTGCCCAGAGCCTGCGACCATCGACGACCTCGACAGCCCGCAAAATTGCCCTACCTCTTGCTGCTAGATCGATTCATCATGTCCCTGCCCTGACGCACGATTTCACTGAGGGCGTTCCCAACCTCATGAGCCCTGGCGGCTTCAACATTGCCTGGTCAGAGTACATGGCGCTGACAGTCGAGAAGCTCAACGCCCTGACAGCCGGTGCGTTGTAACCCTTTTTCCAGCAGCTCTACCGAGCTCGAGTGCATTCCTAATGCGCAATTGGTTCACAATGCTTCATCCTGGAGGTCCCATATCTAACTTTATCCCCATCACAGGCACTGAGCTCGAAGACAAAGACACCAAGACCATCGCCCTCATGACCGCCCGCGAACCCAACCAGGCCCCCATCTTCAACTACGCCTCCATGGCTCACAACAACCACTTCTTCTTCCAGGGCATCGCTCCAGCCCCCGTCCAGATGCCCCAGACCCTGCGCTCCGAGCTCGAAGTCTCCTTCTCCTCCATTGAGACCCTCCGCCGCGAGTTTGTCCTGACAGCCTCCGCCATGTTTGGTCCCGGCTTTGTCTGGCTCGTCAAGACCGGCCCCGGCGCCTACCGCATCCTATCCACCTACCTCGCCGGCTCTCCCTACCCGGGCGCCCACTGGCGGGCTCAGTCCACCGACATGAACACGGTGGGCAACCAGGGAAGTGCCAAGCCATACTTCCGCAATCAGCTCCAGGGCGCCCAACACCGCGCCGGCAATCTGCCCCCCGGTGGTATCGAGGTGCAGCCGCTACTGTGCCTCAACACCTGGGAGCACGCCTGGCTTCTGGATTGGGGCGTTGGCGCTGGTGGCAACGGTGGCAAGGCTGCCTTTGCTGAGGCCTGGTGGGAGCTTGTCGACTGGGAGCTTGTTTCTAGCAGGGCCGGGCTTACTCGCGCGGCTTTCAAGGGTGCGGCTTAAACGAAGAAGAAAATAAAATCTGAATTGGAATTGGAATTTCAAAAGCATTTTGATGTATACTGACTGGGAAACAACTCGGCGCAAAAAGAAAAACGCGACAAAGGGCTAGTGTGAAGAGCAGAAAGCAGAGCCAAGAAAGAATTGGTCAGAGACAGACTACTCTCACCGCGAGATTGGAATAGCAAATCTCGAAACATGTATAATAGCTGTATTCTCCCATAGAGGTTGAAAATATATACCATAGCAGCCAATTTCGTCCTGAGCCGTGGCTTGGGGATAGAGCTTCCAGTTGAGACTGTATTACTATTATGCACTGTTCACTTCCATGCGTTGAAAATATTGTAACTTTTTTTAATCCAATTTGGTAATAGACATGCTAACTAAATAACCCATGCCCATGAACCAGACTAAACAGAAGAGGGAGCTTTCCTAACATTGAGGAAAAGCAAAAGATCGAAATCTCAAATTGGTATAATAGATTTGGCTTGCGCTCGGTTATTCCCCTCACAAACGTGAAGCGGAATGTGAAATGTGGTTGAACAAATGAATCATGAAAGACAAGGCAGAAAGCAGTATTGAGCAAAGATGATGAAGATGATGATGAAGATGGCGAAGGAGATTGAAAAAATGGAGGATGATAATGACGATGGTAATGATGGTAATGATATGAAAGGCCTTTGATTTGCTCATGAGGATGGATTGTTGTCAAGGCTCACTCAAACGCTGATGCAATAGATGGATGAAATGAGGAACAAGAGACAAAGTTACCCAAGGAAAAATAGGAAAAGCCTCGTAGCTTAAATCATGTTGCCATTGACGCTAATCTCAAAGCCGTCTCCTTTTTGCTTCAGGGCTTTGGCGAGCATCATCTCGCGCATCCAGTCAATGCGGTCATCGCGGCTCTTGACGGCAAAGTGGTGCGTCCTGCCGGTGCCATTAACACCGTCCCCAGACACACCACCGCCGGCACCCCCGCCAAACGAGCTCTCACGCTTGCGCAGGCGGGCGCCGTTCTTGTCCTGGGGCACCAGCTGGAAGCTAAACGCCGCCACGGGGTCGCTCTTCTCGCGGTTGTGCGAGATGGAGACGGCCTTGAAGGCGGCGCTGAGCTTGGACGTGGTGGCCACGCTGGAGCAGGCGATGGCGTAGTCGTCAATGTCAATGTACTCGAGCGTGCGGTCCACGGCCGTCAGGTCCTTGTGCATGTTGAGCCGCGTGCCCTTGAGCGTGAAGTAGCCGTCCTGCCACTCGTGGCGCAGCAGCCGGGTTTTGCGCTTCTTCATGGGCCCCTGGAACGAGACACCGCCGGTCCCGGGACCAGCACCGCCAGCAGCAAGCGGGGGAACCGTCGCTGACCTTGTGGTCCCCAGGGAGGATGATGACGTCGAGGCCGTCGTGTTTGCCCCGTTTCGTGACACCACCTCCTGGTGACGCCCGGGTGACGATGACCACGGGTAGTTGCCACGCGGTGGCGGCGACGGCTGGTGCGGTCGCACAGGGCGGGAGGCCGCATGGGGCGGCGGCGATGCCTCCTGCGGGGATGGGGTGCGAGATGAAACGCGGATGGCCTTGTACTCGTTCACGGACGGTAGCACGGGGAACGACGGGCGGCGCACAGAGGCGCGAGAGAGCGAGCGCTGCGGAGGAAGCTGGTGGAGTGGCGCCGCGCTGCCATACCCGGGGGAGGTGGTGCGGTAGCTCATGTCTGGGGGCACCGACTGCGAGGCATCTCTGGAGACGGGTCCGAGAGGCACTGCCGTCACAGGCACATCCATCTCTGAAAATGGCGTCCCGAACCTGTATGGGTTTCTGGGCGTCTCCAGATCGGGAGAGCGAGGGTCGGCCTTTTCCATCCTGTACGGGATAAAACCCTGAGATGAGGCGCGCTGGTGGTGCGATTGGTGCGGCTGCTGCTTGGGCTGTTGCTGTGGTGAGATGGAGGCTCGTCGGGGGGCTGTGGACGCGCGCTGTGCTTGCACGTTGAGGGGAATGGAGAGCTTCGGGAGGCGACGGAGGCCCTGATGAGGTGGTTGAACGGTCGGTACCAGCTCGAAAGGGGGGGTAGGAGGCACCTCATTGCTGCAGGAATCCTTTGTGTGCTGAAAGCTGAGGAACTGTAGTACATTCTCCTGCTTATCCCGGCTCTGTACGCTCCGAAGAGCAGCTTCTTGCAGGTACTGCAGGGGCGGCATGCCGTCCGTGCCTAGTATGTCGGAAGATGCCACGAGAGATGGCGCTGCGTCACTGAATGGACGCAGATCGTCGTTGGGGTTGATTGCTCTGGCTGTCTCTGGGTTACCCACGTCGCCGTAAATCATGACCTTGCCCGAGGCCTTCATATCGACATGGGGATTGGCGCGTTTAAAGTCTTCGAGGAGGCGCTGTTGCTTTCTCCACTTGCTACAGTTCTCGCCTTTGGAGCAGTGGTGAGGTTTGGGGATAACCTGCTCGATGCCAATGATGGAGACAGACTCGGACGGCATGATGTTGTCGTCCGCGTTGGTCGTAGCTCGTCGTTTGCGCCGACTGCTGGCGCGACACTTGAGGCCTGGCTCGTCCTGCTTGCGAGCTTCCCGGCGCACCTCCCGGCTGGGCGCATCGTCGATCGGGGTTGCAGGTCGGGAGTGAGCAGCCCGCTCTTGCATGTCGCGGAGAAGTTGGATCTGGTGCCAGATTTTGGTGCGCATGCCAAAGGAAGGTATGTCCAGCTCCCGTAGGTCTTCAAACTTGAGGGTGATTAGAATTGGGCCATTGATATCATTTTCAATGAAACGATCTGCCATGGAAATCTCAATGCCAGCATCGAGCATAGCCTGTGCAACCATTTCTGGGGTCCACGATACGAGATCAGATGTATCCAGCTCCTCCTTTGTATACTGAAATGGTCCGTCCAGCGGAAGAGGCGACTGCACAGTAATCTCTGCAAAGTGTGGCAGCGGCAGAGGAGGGTGCACCATAATCTCACCAAAGCCGTGAGGCTTTGGCGTGATGGGCGACATGCCCATGGTATCCTTGTGAACATAGTAGTCCTCCGAGTCTGACGATATACGGAAGAGGTGGGGACCGACTGGACCTTCGATCTGCTTGGAATAGGTTTCGAGTCGGCTGGATCTAGGCGTCAAGGCCTCTTCCCCAAATGAATCGAGTGTTGTTTGCCCGGACTACCTCCAGTTAGCAAGAGCGACGCTGTATCTTCAGCATACGAAAGGTTCGGACATACTGATTGTACACTGACTCGCGGTGAGTTGTCCTCAACATCAGTCAGGATAGTCTCTTCTTCGTCCCAGTCCGTATCAACAAACTCTGTTGCAACAGACATGGGTCTACATTGTTGTGAGTTATTGATGAGATTAAAGAAGGTATCCCGCGGAGCTGGTTTTTGCCGCATCTCCGAATATGTCCGCCCTTGACCGGACTGAAAATCTGTGAACTCCTAAGACAGTTGTTAATAAAATTCAAGATTATAAATCACAAAAGAGTAGTAGCAGACTCACCATTTTTTGCCGGAATGAAGGTATTAATGTGTGTGTGGTTGTGCGAGCTCGGGTAACTTAATACGGCATCAACCAGGACGCCGATAGTCCAAAGGACTGTAGCAGGAGGGGCTTATTGTGTGTGAGTGGTTGCTGTCGCCAGCGGCAGGGATATATATAGGGCTAATAGGACTGCGATTACCGTGAGACTAAAAGTATAAAAACATTCAAGGAAATAAGGCACAATCAAGAATCTCGCGAGAGATGTAAACGGTTTGCATAAACTCGGGAAAGGAGGGTCAAGATAGATGCTGTGCAAGTGGCCCTGTGAGTATTATGTATCCCCGTGTCGTTCGCAGATGGTGGGATTATCGACTGTGACCGCTCTGTAGAACCGCCAAAGGGACTTCGGGGTGTGTGAGTGGGTGTGGTATATTGTGACGGGTAGCCACGACCTATTGTGCTCTGGCGATTATTTAGTGTGTTTCTGACCAAGAATAGAACAAGCGGTAGCGTCGACCAGGAGAAGCCCGGGGTCTACACCCTGTTGGTGGTAAGGGAGGAGGCATGAGGGAGCCTGTCGGACTTGTGAGGGCTAACGCGAGCAAGCTGCACGGGCACGGCACATTCACACGATTCACAAGGTGCTTGGTATACATGAAAGGTGACTGCAAGTTGGTTGTCACGCCGCCACAGGCAAGTCATAGCGCATTCTGCAGTGGCAGTGGCCAGTACGAGACCGCTGGCTTGCAGATCGATCTCTTATTGGTTTAAAAGCCTGCATTGGCGCTGTCCGTAGTCCAGGGTACGGCGCGAAGAGGAGGACAGTAATTGGGCTGTTGAGGGACAGACCAGGGTGTTGGTGTTGCGGCCCAGGCCCCCCTCCGCAAAGGAAGAATCCCTGGCGTTGAGACTAAACCGGTCCGGAACCTGGCTGCAGATGCCCTTCATGCATGAGGAAGCCGAGCAGAGAGAGCTACGGAGTACCGAGCGTGGGGCTGGATGGCACACACGATTCGCTGCGTTACAAGCAAGTGCTTTGCAGGGATGTGAAGGAGTGAAGCCCATAATGAGCAGTCAGGTTTGGCTTGCTAGCTCTCTACAATAGGCCCGGATTGCCAAATGGAGATCCACCCAATATAATCCATGGCGATTTTCTATAGCTGTAAGCGCTGAGATTCCGAGGCCGTTTGCTGGTTAGTCTAATCCAATAATAAGCCGCACCGCTACTCCGTCAACGGCACTCCGCCTGTCGCCGACCGCCCTATTGAACCCCCGCCTCTCGACTTTTGCGTTTCCCCTCAACAATAATAATGCCCTCATTAATATTGTTACTGTTCTGTCCCTTATATTGGCAGGGCTGCAGATGGAGTAAGAAGGTACCGGGTGCAAGTAATCATTGCAGAAGAAGGGCGGGCCGGGAGGGGATCGCTTGCAATGCAAAGCCCACTGGTAGTACTACCACCATCCACAACACTTTTTCCATGATGGTCTTGATGCCCAGCTTTGGTGTAAGAGCTCGCATGGAAAGCTGCCGTGTGACCGACGGACATGAGGCTCTAGAACGGCTCCAGTTGCCATGTATGGCCACCATGTAAAGCATTTGTACATATATGTATGCAGATGCAAGCAGTCAAAAACTTCGCTCGCTTTCAAAACTACAGTTTTCCCTCTATTGTTTTACAGAAACCTGGCATTTTGGCAGTGTCAAGGTCGGCCTACAAGATTGAAACGAGATACAGTGGTGTTTCCCAGCCTTTCCCGCTCCTTCTCCACCCTATTGAGTCACGGCACTTACAAGAGGCAAGACAGCCGTGCGAGACCCATTACTCCATCGCCCCAGGGTGTCTGCGGAAGAGGCTCCGAACCCACGCAAAGTGCGGGAAGCAAGGGCTGCCCAGAAGGGCTGGGGGGTGAAAGGACGGGAGTGGCAAGTGAGGTTTCACAGACTTCAAGCAACAAACAATCTTGCAGCGATCGCAAAAAGGGTACTGAATGCTCGTCAACACGGAATTGGTTGGCTGCTTGCGCAGCTGACCTAGATAATTGTTTTTTTTTTCTTCGAAACGAATGTCCTTGATTTGCGAAAAGGAAACCGGCGTCGACCGAGGAGGTAGAAGTCAGGCCCAAGCCACACGGGAAGAGATTGTCACTGCATCATGCTGCTGGCAGCGGATTGCGCGGCGAGTAGAAATACGCAGTAACCATGATTGAACAGCGGGCCTTTCAATCGCCGTGTGCGTTGTGCGTCTCGTTTGGGATACACCGAGAGATGTCTTGGAGTTGAATCGCATTCAACGGTCGCCACGTCGCGCCGAGGAAGACCACGACAGCTGGACAACTTGCAAAGAACTGCATGATTCTTACTCGCCGTGTACGAGTCCAGCTGCTGGTTTCTGCATCATTGCCTTCTGACGATCGCATGAAGGTCACAGAATTGGGTCGCGCATGACTTACACAGGCCGGCCTAGCTTCTGTCGAACGGGCCACATTGCGCCACGGCGGCCATAACAACCTGAGGGGGAAAAAATGACATACTTTCCTCCTTTGGTTTCACTTGATAAGAATGGTTACCTCCTTCACCGATAGCTCACTGTCCTTTTTTTTTTCTCGTTTGTTATGGTTACTGGTCCTGCCAGACATAGTGCGGAGCTATTCCGTGGCTGGCAGGGACCCTATTCCTATCCGCCACATGCATCGAGAGGTGCAGTTTTCTGCCGTAGCTAAACAAACAGTCGGAGACATGCATATTATCAAGAGGATTTTTAATGTCGCAAAGCGAGAACTGCACTGGTGAACAAGGTCCCCTGCCATGCTGGGATAGAGACAAGTGACAAGCCACATATACTAGCGGACGGAAGGTGGAGCGGGAAGGAGGGGTGTGCCGTTAAGCCACACAGCCAGGGCTGGAGCGTTCCTTCCTTGCCCGCACTGTGTGTCCTTCTTTCCTTCCCGCAGTGTTGCGCAACAGCCACAGCACAGCAGCCTTCTTTCCAGTACATTGTACCAACAAACAAAATCCACACATCCATCACCATTTCTACCCATGTTGCTGCAACGATGCTAACTCTTCTCATCTAGCCTGCCTATTCCTAGCCCTGGTCCCCGTCGACTCTTTTTTTCTTAGTGCTGGTCATTGCTTCGACCTTATACAGTTCCAGATAGTCCTGCGCAATGACCCGTTGGGGTCACCCTCGGCTAAACCTGTCGTGGTTTGGGTCTGCTCTATTTGTGCCGCCGTCTCTCGGTGTGGTGATATCTTTGACATCCGGAATTACAGCGTAGCACTCTCGATCTACACTGTTATTTTTTTTTCGTGGCCAATCCTTGTGACTGAGCCGAGTACGTCGGCGGGCGAGAAACGGGTGTGGCATGACAGGAAACAATGCAGGGTTCATCGCTCAGGGTTTAATGATGCCTAAGCCGCCAATTTGCATCTTATGCCCAATCGACTTCCAGCGACCTGCCTACGACTTACAATTGGCCAGCCAATCCCCCGACAATCACTACGCCGTCGCCACACTCTGCTTGCCACAGATACCCGGCTGCGATAAAAAAAAAATATAAGGAGTCCTCTGCAACACTCAGACGGATTTACAGTGGAGTTTGATCCGGAGAACCCGATGTTACTGGGCATTCATTCCCATCTTTGCAACTGCTCACTTAGTGGCTGTCACTTTCTACTTTGTCCACCTGCCACACTCTCGGCCTGGCAATGGCGCAGATCCGTCTTTTGATGCCTTCTATAATCGTCCTACCCTTCATTCACCTAGCATCTCACATATTTATTAGTCCCGGAAAACCCATTTGCGGTGCAGTCCCAAGAATTGAATGTCCCGAATACGGCGGAGAAACCCCATTACATTGCAGACAAACAAGTTGTGCAACCTCATAAGTAACCTGGGCACTGGGTCATAAGCTGGAGCACCTGAAGAACCCGTAAAAGTTTGCAGATCCTCACCGACTTGTTCAGAATGCGATGCGGCGCCCCCAGCAGGTTGTCTTGTGATAGCCTGCAGCAGATTCTTTGGCAGGCTCTTTCGGAAGCTGTCGCCCTATACGGAAAAATTGTGGCGCATCACCATTAAGCCTAGGAAAGACGGCTAAAAAAAGAGACGGGTTGTCGTTGTTTTGGCATCTAGCCGACTTTGGATGACAAGTGGCAACATACTTTCACACAGGCCAAACTGTCCAAGCGGCCGTCAAAGACCACAAAAGGCAGCTGAGTTAATAACGTTGTTGCCCCTAATGCCTCGGCGTTTCTATTCGTGCGAAAATCACGTCAAACATACCAAGGTAAGATGGTGTTTGACGGTGTTACGATAAGCTCCAGAAGCCATCACCCGGGCTAGGAAGGGAAACTTCCCCGCCCATCACAGTGCCAATGTAGCCCCACGAACTGAACTGGACCCTTGCAACCGGGCTGAAATAATCCTGGTGAGTACGGTAGACAACGGCCCACACTCTTCCTCTTTCTCCGAGACAACGAAAAGTGAAAGAACCGACAGGTGAAAAAGCTTACCCGGGAGGCAGAGTGGAAACAAGACCGAGAAACTCTGAGATTGGGGGTGTCAACCGACAAGGGCAATAATGAATGCTACCACACCAATAGTCCATGCCGCATAATGGATGCGGCCCGGTGAAAAACCATTTACGGCTCTCCCGCATGGTGGGATCAAAAGTTCCCAGCACACCACTTTGTTGATAGATTGAGGCCATTCTAAAAGCCTCCCGACCAAAGAGTTTACAGCCCGGTGAGGCCTAGATCTTGCCCAAAATGGATAGCTTCTGGCAATCTAACAAACGACGCGATACAACAACAAGCAGGTTGTTGCTGCACAGGTGCATGCGTAGCTCGTGGTGGGCATAGCACGACAAAGTAGGTTTCAAATCCGGGATTAAAGAACACTGCTGCATACCGATCCAAACTTCGTTCCGCAAAGAAAAAAAATATTGCTCTGAGGCGATGAATAGTTACAGCCCGTGACATATCCGATTCACACTGGCAAGACTTTGTGGTTCTCACTTTGATAGCCCACGTGGACATGGAATTTGAGCCTGCTATGCATTAACTTCATTCGAGGGCCGGTGGCGTTACAAGCATTAACTAACAGCCGCACGTTTTCTGTGCAACTCCAACACGTTGTAGCTACCAAACTCGGACGAGACAAAAGCCCGCTCTGATTCACATAACCGACACACACTGGAGCGGATGTGATGGTATCACTCACTGACTACTTGCATTCTTGTCGGTCAATCACTTTTCGAAGTGGACCACTTTAACCAGGAAAGTGCCCGAACAGATATGTCGTCAAAGACAAACACCCCACCGTTCACCGTGAAAGAAGAAAACGTATCCAGAGTAAAGCCACAAAAACACTACTTTGCTAGAGGTGGCTCCAGATCCATAACAGACAGGAAGCGGGGATGCGATGATGCTCAACTAGACCCCAACCCCGCTCCAGGGTCAGGATTATTATTTCCCGCAGCGTATCCCCTGGAGATGGCTAGGGATCAATTTTTCAACCAGAAGAATATATTAAGCTCGCAGGTGGTGAGGGGGAAAGAGGGTGAGTTTAAGTGAATGTGAACGTGAATGTGACTTGTCTTCATCCGGCCCTCTGCGTCGACAGCATGTGAACACACGAAGGAGGATCTCGGCAAGGAAACAATTGAATAAATGTCCATGGCTTAGGATGGAAGTGATCATCTACGCGTGGGGAAATAAAGCAAAAGGAACGCATGAATAAGGGCTTATCAGGAGCCACATGTTGATATGTCAAGCCAAACTCCAAGAACAAAAAGTGGTGTTGGTGTTGGAGCTGAATGGAGAAGCTTCCTAGCGTGTCGGTCTAAGACATTGGCCAGCAGAAAGCATGTTAGTTTCCCAGCCACACTGTGCGGAAGATGGTGTGCAGGAAACTAAGGCCCGCAGCCGCAACGGTTTAGTTTTACGTTTTGTGAATGAGGAAGAGGACGACGTGAACTGGTTGCAACCCTTTGTGTCGGGACTACAGCGTAGCTATCGATTGTCACATTTTTAAATAGGCGGCCGTCACTTTACACACTTGCTTTTTCCTACAGAGGTTGATATCGCAACCTCGTGGCTTAAGGATGCAAAATCAGCCGCAAAAACGCCAAACTTAGACGGTGGACGCAACGGACAAGCTTATGGGGGGCTTTTTGGGCCTTTCTAGACCATCCGGTGCGCCGGATGGGGCCTCTACACAATCTATCCATTTCGATCATGCAAGTCACTCTCGCACTGCAGCAAAGCAAGTGGGGTTCCGTACGCTCAGACGGTGATACTAGTTCGTTCAAGGTATTCCCTCCCCTCAAAGTTGTCCAGTGCAGGGTAGGCATAAACGATGAGGGGCTTGGTGGGTTTAGATGCGCGATGAGGGAGAGGGAGGCTGGAGAAGGAACTTCCTTATCCATTCTATCAAAAAGATACCGTAATTATAGGGTAGCACTGTGTAAATTTGTGCGTCATTGTCGCGGTGCGAGTCCCGAGAGAATGTGAGTCAAAGAAGGATTTTTCAGACGCGGTGAGGAAGGCATGCAACTATGGTTCTTTTCCATGCAGTGACAAAAAGCTCATATCATGTCGACTTGTGCGCCGATTATCGGGGAGGACAAGACGGCTACCCGAGACCAACGAGCGACGTGGATGCAACATTTTCTGACCCAACCTGCCGGATAGAAGAAGACAAACCCCAAAATTACTAGTCAGTTGCATGCTCCAGATGTGATCTGCCGGGCGCCAGTGTTACACAAAACAGGACAACTGACACTCTTGACTATTTGTACACGACGGACAGTTTGCGAGATACCAGTTGGGGTTTCCGTTATGATAAGGTGGTTAAAAGGCACTTGGCAAACTGTGGGCTCGGCAATGAAATCCGTTTGTAGGTACAGTGCGCGCGCGTTGCATTGCCCGTTTCCGTGAAAGCGTAGAAAACGGAGAGGAAGTCGGTGGCATTTCCTAGTTGGAGAAGCAATACGCTTCCTCGGCAAAAAAGGATAAAGGTACATGAACATATTCTACAAGTTAGCATTTAGTTCCAATAGCTTGGCAGTAGTGGGATAAATTAAAAATAGAATCAGGCACTTCTAAGCGCCGAGCACCGTTGTAGGATAACCCCCGTGCTTGGTGTCTGTTAGAGTAAGTGTTTAATGAACGGTAAATTTAGCCCAGAATAGATACCTGCTCTGGTTTACCGTCATGGTACTGTGGGGGTTCTTTGGAAGTTTTGTGGTTGGGAGGGAGAGTCAGTGTTGAGATGGGGAATGGAGAGGATTACTGATGGGCAACCGGCTGGGTGGTCTGTGCAAAGCGTCAAGTCGACAACTTGATGGCAATACCCCGAGAATATTTGATAAGTTTCTCGGAATGCTCAGTGGTGACTAAACAGATTTGACTATTGAACATTGTGAAAGTAATTTGAACTGATGCTCCAATCTGATAGTTCTTCAACCCTCGTAGCATGATGGAACTAACCAACGGTACACTAGACGTGATGTGGGCTAGTTACATATGCCACGCAAACCTTGTACAAGATGAGATGGAATTGTTATTGGAATAAGCAGAAAAAGAGTGTGGTACTCGTATGAATCGCTGTTACTAGGAAGGGCATAACCAGGAAGCTCGAGAGATGGAATTGGCGGGACCTTCCAGCCAGAGCAACATGTGCACAAAAGACAATGGAAGTATGACCGGGAAACGGACGCCACAACGAACAAACTAGTTGGGGCTTGAAGAAGCATTCTGCGTGTGGCGTGCTGAAGACGACCATTTAGACAAGGGGGGAGCAGGGGTGGTGGCTACTCGTCAACTCTTCAAGTTGCGCACTCCACCACAAAACCTCGTGCTCTGTCTGCAGGCTAGAAATTCCCACCAAAAAAGTGTAAGTTTTTTGATACTACTGTAAACAAGGACAGGAAATAACCATGCTACCTTGTGCATACGCACCAACATGGTACCCAGAAAGCATGAAAGGGTGTGAGGACGCCGCATAGTTCAAGCCAAAAACTTATTGGCCCAACCCTCCATTTAACAGCCAAACGACAACTCGTCTCTTCATGGCACTAGAGGAGGCGCTAGCTGGGGCCCCTTGGCTAGCACCATGCAGGCGATGGCCAATCTCGATCGTCAACAGGCCTTTCAGAGTGACGCTAAAGCTCGAAAGCCTGTCTCGCAGCAGCAATTCGGTTGGTCCCGCCCCGCGCGACGGTGGGGAGAGGTGGCAGGAGAAGAAAAAAGACTGAGGAGAGCAGACAAGTCCCGTCCTTTTCCTTCCTGTTCCCCTGCACCTCAACCGTCTTGTCACACTTGCAGGGGTATCTCGAACCAATGAGGTTGCAGAAGAGCACTTTCGTCACCTTTTCCGTTGAGACTACTGAGAAGGCTAGCGCCACGAGATCCTACCTTGGAGAATGGGAGGAAGAGGAGGCCGGGCACTGTTCGACTGACAACGGATAGTCTCCCACGCCCACATCCACATTGCAAGCTACTACAACTCCAACCCGATACCTCGTTTACAAAGGGCGACCTATAGTACGCAGAGGTTTGGGGAGTGAATAAAAGCTTCATTCGCCTTTTTGTCCGTGAAGTTCAGTAATTATTTGGTAATTAATTATGGCCCCGCTAAATTTTCTGCTCCTCTCGCTGTGCCCGTCTTTGTGCACATTGCTAAGAGACTGCTGCTTTGGACAGCGCCCCCATTAACACAACGCTCCTGTGTCATGACTTAAGGCGTGCTGTTTGAGGGCTGCTGGCGAAAATAGCTCCTTCCCCTCTAAACTAGGTTCCTTTGCAGCTGCACGGCGTCATGGCACATGAGCCGAAGTCCAGTTTACTAGCCACTTGCATTGCGTCTGGGCATTGCTGGAGCCAGGGCAGGTCTGTCCGTCTTTTCCCACCGTCTGCAATAACAGAGGTGTCTGCTACGTGCCTCTAGAGGAAGTAATTACGAGAATATCCCTGGCTCTTTTTAATGCCCATGTCCAAATGGCGCAATTTACTGCACACCTCAATCGTTCCGCTCTCGACTACCCTGGTCATCGCCCCCAAAAACAATAAGCTACCCACTGCGGAGCAAGCTATTCTCCCGGCCTTCGCTTGCAATGATGCTTGATGGCATGTTTTCTGGGTACCATTTTCTGTTTGTGTTATGTACGTAACAATGGGCCAAGGCATGCGTGCTGCAGGCAGCTGCTTTTGGGATTCTTGTGGCTGTCCTTGCATTGCAGAAAAGAGCACGCTATTGTGTGATTCGAGTCACTTTCATGTAGCTTGACTGGGCAAATAGCCCACTTGGAGGAACATCTTTGCAATCCAAAGCCCACCAATCCCGTGCTTGCTGACCGCCATTTGTGCATGTTAGGGTACGTGAATTTGCGTGTTACTATGAGTATTGAGAGACAGAAATCTGCATATTATGTGTTAGCCCAGTACAACCGTAGATGACGAGAAAGAGGCAAGTTAACCATCTACGCTGCAGAGAACACAGGAGTTTCTACGGCATGTTGTTGCACATGGTACCACTTACACATGCCATGTGGCATTAAAACCGAGATAATAAAAAAAGAAAGTAAAGTCATGGCATGGCAGGAAAAGACACAAAGGGCATGTTTGCTACCAGCCCAGTCCTGCGGTCAACAGGCCGGCATGCAGAGCTGCATTGCCGGTGTAAATGGGCTGCATCAGTGTCTGCGAGAACGGACAGTGGGGTTCGGCTACAAGTCGACAAGGAATAGGCGTATGCAAGAGAAACTAGCTGGAGCTATGGAGCAAGGCCAAGAGAAAAAAGATAATCTGCAAGATGCCATCCTGAGTAATAACTGGCCAGATTCTCCAACACTGAGAACGGAAAAAGAGCTGCCCTTGGTGCGCAGCTGCGGGATAAGCTAGTTTTGGGGGTGGTGGTCGACATCTTTGATCTGGGCGGCTTCGGGTGGTGACGGCGAAATAGATGTAAACTAGATTCAGAAGTTTGAGCATCTATTTCAGAAAAGCTATAGCTCTCTATTATAGGCTGAATTTTCGGCATAGCCTGACTTTTCTGGGAATTGAGGCTATCTGATCCTTGTTGGGCTGCTTTCCCATTTCTGTTTTCTGTCTTGCGATGATGAGGAGCTGAAGCCTGGTGGGGACCCTTGTGAGAGGCAGTTGGATAGTCTTGACCGGCATCGCACTTTACGCTTTGCCGTTTTTGATCTTCCGGAGGCGCATGGACATGTACAAGAACAGAATATCAGCGAGAGGCGGGGGAGATTTGAAAGTGGGAGAGGAGGTGACACAGTAACTACATGAACAGGCTCAATGAGCAACGGGTAACCAAGGTCACGCACCTCCGTCTTGTGCCGCTGTCGCTGTATTGCGCTCTCCCAAGATCCCTGCCCCTGGATGGGTCGGCCTGCATCTCTTCTTTTTTTGGGGTAAGAAAACAGCTTGAGTGGACCCTTTTCCTTCCATTAGAGCTCATTATTGGCTCCTCTAAGCGCAGAGCTAAATTCACACACACACACATGCTACGGCCCTGCATAGGGTCTCTCGTTAGCAACATTGGGAGCTGTTCAGTGGTTGCACGAAAACCGGGCTAAACTGCTACCCAGAAAGAGGGGTTAAAAAGAAAAGAGGCTTATTCTTTTATCTATATGTGTTCAAAAATAGAAACATCTGCGAACTCCACGGCTCACTCTGGTTTTGCGCTGTGCGATGTGTTGGCGCCTGGCCGGTGATGAAGGCGACCGTGGTATAAGACGAATGGCCTTGCCGCCCAGGTCCTGAATTTAACCCTCTTTCTTTTCGGCGTGCGAGAAGAAGAAGAAGAATTCCCAGTGTCTTTTGTCCAAGAAAGAAAGTCGTTTGTTTGTTCTGTTTATTGCTCGTTTGATTTAACCCTATTTTGTCCATTTTAATACTCTTTGCCCAATCCCCCCTGCCGATACTATCGACACATTCTCGACAGCAAGCCGGCCTTGCTCACTCGAAGTTTCCCTCATTTTATTATTCCCACTTTCATTACTGACTCAACAAAAAAACGAAAAACGAGAGAATCAGCATTCTCCTCTCAAATCAAACATCACCGCCACATGACTGAGCAGACAGGCATCGAATACCAGTCAAAGGCCTTCGGAGCAGGATTCAATATCAAGGCAACAGCCAATCCGTCGCCGAAGCAGCCCTCTTCAGAGTCCGACTAATTTCCTGCCTCTACGCCAGCGGGAATCCGGACCTCAGCAGACCAATCTACCCCCGTCCTACGGCATTATCAACCCCTGTTACTTGTACGCCTTTGTACAGTGCGGTTGGAGAGTTGTGATTGCACTGTGCCACCCCCCTCCACCAAGCCAACTCTTACGGCCACCCCCTTATAGCTACACCAACACGCCCCCTACACTCAATCATCCTCCTCTTGTTGATATTCCTCCCGTCTTGGACCAGCCAGCCAGTACCTAGCTTCCACTAGCTAGTGCTTGTACCAACCCTGTACCGACCAGCTCCATCCTTCCCCCAAAACGGGATCTCGTCCTGGACCTCCATACAAATGTCTACCCTGCCCCCCAGCATGCGCAGAACATCCGCCAAAGTTCCTGCCAGTTCAGTCAAGATGACTACAACAAAGACTGCAAAGGTCAAGACCGCAAAGACAACAGAAGATGATGGTGGCAAGACAAAAACACAGATGCACCGCCGCTCAAGATCAGGTACGTGCGCTGCCAGCCCACAGCTTGGGTCGACTTACACGGGAGCCATTCTGCCCTTCTCTGCCCACACACTTTGGAGATATCCTCGAAAATCTCTCCAACTTGGCCAAAGACCAAATCCACTAACTTGATCCTCTCGTTTTTGAATGAATAGGATGCTACACCTGCCGATTAAGACGAAAGAAGTGCGACGAAGGTGCGCCATACTGCACCGCCTGCCAGCATCTCGGCCTGGAGTGCGAGTATAAGAGACCTCTTTGGTGGAGCAATAACGATGCGCGCCGACGAAACAAGGAAGACATCAAGATCATTATCAAGCGCAAGAAGCTTGCTGAGAAGGCCGCAACTCACACCATTCATGCCTCGGTTAGCCCGCCACCACCCAGTCTAAGTCACTCCATGCCCACGTCAGTCTCAGGCTCCGACTTTTATGATCGCAATCGCTCTGCCTCAGTCGACTCCAGAGCGTCGGGTGGCTTCAACTTCAACAGTCCGCCCAATGGTGCCGAATTTGTTGCTTACAACTCGCAAATACACCCAGACTTCATTTACACCAATGGCTACTCTCCGTATGAGATTGATGTCAAGACCGAGAGGCAAATGTTCGTCAATGATGTTCCGACAATGCGGGAATCCCACATTTCAACCTTTAGCACAATGCAAACTCCCCCTCCTCCAGGCACCATTCTACCGGCAGGTCCCTACCAAAACGGATGGACTGAGCATGTTCACCAGGAGCGCAAGGAGTCGTTGGCTGAAGAGGCCCTCAATGTCAACTTTTTTGACTTTGCACACGGCCCGTCGCAAGAATCAAGACAGATTCAAGTTGACCTCGATGAGAACGACCAGCGCCTGCTGGAACACTTTATTCAATACGTTCTTCCCACCCTCTTCCCCATCCTGGAGTCCAACCAGCACTGCTCAGTCGGTTCTGATCTCATCCTTCCCGCCCTGCAGTCCAACAGCATCTATCTTCACTGCTGCCTGAGTATTGCAGCCCAGCACATCAAGACAGTCGGTATTCCCACAGGACAAGCGGCGTCGGAGGAGCACGATGTCGACGGTGACATTATGCGCCATCGCTACGCCACAATTTGGTCGCTCTGTGAGGCGCTCAAGCGAGATGAGAACCACCAACAGATTCTCGAGGCTACTCTGGGGCTCATCTTTTTCCAGTGCATCGTTGGCAGGCCCGACGATGGTCTTCTGGATATTGCATGGCACCAACACTTCCAGGCTGCCATCAGCCTGGTGCAGAAGCTTGATCTGCCGCGCATCGTTTCTGACCCTACCGCGCCCATGGTGCAGACTCCCTTCAACATGACCTTGACTGCCTGGATTGATATTCTCGGTGCATCAATGCAGGGTATGTCCCCAACGTTTGCGCACACTTACAGAGAGAAGCACCTGTCGCAGAACCACCACCTCGGTCTCCGCGAGCTGATGGGCTGCGAGGATCGCGTCATGTACCTCATCTCCGAGATTGCCTGTCTCGAGTCCCTCAAGAAGAGCGGCATGGATGACTTCATCCTCTGCCAGCACGTCTCTTCCCTTGGCGAGCAGATTTCGCTGACTGAAACTGGTGATCTCACACCCAGACTGCCAGTCAATGCGAATGGCAGCCTGTCCCCCAAGCAGCTTTCCAAAAATATCACCTCTGCCTTCCGCATCGCGGCGCGCATTTACCTTTGCAGCCTGGTGCCCGGTTTCAACCCCAACCAGCCATCGCCGATGGCGCTTGTTGACAAGCTCACCAGCGTGCTCGAGTGCATCCCCTCGGGCCCTGGGGGATACGACCGCAGCTTGGTCTGGGTCTATCTCATCGGTGGCTCCATCGCTGGAGCCGAAAGCCCCTTCCGCATGCTCTTTGAGGACCGCATCGCGAACCTCGGTGAGCTCGCCAGGTGCGGCTCCTTTGGCCGCATGGTTTCCGTCCTGCGAGAGGTTTGGCTGCAGAATGACCAGATTACCGCGGCCAACAGCCCCGGCTCTACTGTCTCTGAGGCAGCACCCCTCCATGCTCACTGGAGAGACGTCATGCAGATGAAGGGATGGGACTACCTTCTCATCTGAGGAAGTCTGTGATGTCAAAAGCATCCTTTGCGTCCTTTTGCAAAGCTGGCCTTTGGTATCTACCATGCGATTTTCTTGTTATATATTTTCACATTTTTTCCTGTTGCTTCTTCTTTCACTTATACCATTTTATACCTGCTGGATTGTTTTTTTTTTTCTTTTATAGAGGTCGCCGCGAGGCGGTGCGAAATGGGCATCTCAGCCACAGACGGGAGGGTCATGGAGAGAATAGAACCGGTATTATTTACTGGCAAACACTTTTTGGATTGGACAACTGGGACACTTGGAATACTTGACGGTGTGGGTCTTTTTTTAAAAACTTCTTCTTTTGTTTTCTGCGCTTGGTTTCACGGAGTTTTCTTGTCATCATTCCTACTTTTGTTGGGAACAAGCCCTAGGTGGCCATTTTATTTTTATTTTTATCTTTGTGGGAGGATTTCTTTGTTTCTAACACCTTTCACTCATTATACCATGCGGGACAACTGGGAATGCAGCATATGACGAGGGCTGCAGGCAGCGGATGATTTATTAGGCGCTGGCCAGGAGCAAGCTGGAAAGCCGATTGTGTTTGAACACAAACATATCAATGAACAATGCCTTGGCGTTGTAAAATATCAGATTTTTCCACTTCATTAATTTTACTTGTGCCTGTGACGTGCATCGCATTACTACATTTTGTATGCAGGTATGGTACTTGCTCAGCACTGTCACATATGATAGATTGTGGTGAGGGTGAGATTGTGTCGCAACGCTGACGCTGCTGTAACTACCAGCTCTCCTTGTCTATTCTGGCTAATGAGCTGCCTATAGTCTTTCCCTTTAAATCCTGGAGCGATGATCTGCCGCTTGTTGGCGTTGAGTTATTCCATCAATCGTCAACGGCAAAGATGTTGTACCTGAGAGTCGGTGTAGTAGCCGATCGAGGCATGGGGCTTATAAAACTCTAACGTGTTCCAAAGCCAAAACAGAGATATGCCGCTCAAAGACGTTCCTAGCGGCGTCGGGTTGCAATGCCTGGGTCCTCACTAGTTAGAGTTTACAACCCAACGTTCAGCCCCAGCTCCACCATCCCAGCGCCATTCCCGCTCGTGTCCTCCACATTACTGATATCGCTTGTCTCAGGAACCCTGGCCATCCGGAGCATGCCCTCGACATCACTCATCCAGATCGGGTTTACCTCTGTTCTGCCCGGGAGATAAATTCTACTCAAGGTGTGAGTCCTGTTTGTTGATAATTGTTTTTTGAGTTTCTTTACCCTACAATAAAAAAACTAGTCGAGTAGTGTCGTGTGCGGGGTGGCTGGCAACGACGAGGGCCCGAAGACTCAATGCTACGCAAGCGGAGTCCAATAAACGATTCTGCGGAGTGCCAAATAGAAAACAGTAAGGAAGAGGGGGTAGAAAACGTAATGGAAATTGGCAGAAAAGATAGTTACCCAGGAATTCCCACACCATTACCTGTTGTATTGGAGCAGGCGGAGTATGTGCTTGAACAGCTCCTGCAACTAGATAGTCAGCTCAACGGACACTAGTGGGGAAGAAGTTCAATACAATAGATTGAAATGGCCCATTGATACTACCTTGCCTAGAACCGAATCAAACCACATGGGTAGGTATACAATCTCGCCACTAGTTAGATACCACGGCGCATTGCCAGAAGCAAGAGTCAGCCATAGCAATTGGCCCTCTTTGGCGGGTTGCTATCAGCACGACGCGGGTAGACACTCAAGCTACCATTTTCATCAACGGTGAACGGGCATTCAGATCTCGCCTCACTTCGATCAACAAATACCGGCATGTCGCTTTCCAATTTGGGCCTCTTTTTTCATTCAAGGCGCTGGCACGTCGTCGAATCGCCGTCGGGCTATCGGGCAGCTGGGTGGTGGTGAGGCGAGACTAAGCCATCTGGTGACTGTGGCGCCTTCGCGTCCAGATAGTTTTGAGTAATTGTGATGCAGCTGAGTTAAAGCACTGATCATTTTTGCACCACATTTAAGCATGTTCATGCAGCCGAGTTTGTTGGCTGCATAATCTAGACCATGTTCGATCAGAATGGGTTTCTGTCAACGACAGTCCCTCCAGGGCTGTCTCCAAGGATAAAAGGTAACGGAATCCCGCTCTGAATGAGAAAGAAAAGAATCTTCCACAACACAAACAAGCACAATCCCGCAATCATATTTTATCATCTTTCCATTACTTTCTATACACTATGAAGTTCACCATTGTTACCGTGGCCGTCATGGCTGGACTCGCCATGGCCAGCCCTGCTCCCCCTGCCGATTCCGGCCTCGACAAGAGATATAACGACTTCCCCGGTTGTATGCAGTTCTGCAACACGCCAACTTGTGCAATTAAGAACTGCTATCAATGGTGCAGAAACGTTTGCTGCCCCATGTTCCCTGGTGCCTGTTGATTAAACGTCGTTGTCCGGCGAGTTGGGCAAGTTGCGGTTGCTGTCTTGACTCGCTTCATCATTTAATCGCGGGCTTGTCTTGGCGCGGGGTAACAGAAATGGAATTTGTTTGGTTGTCTGGCTCCTGAAACCCATTTTAATCGATAGGGCATTGAACAATCATCCTGGGGGACGACGGTTTTACGCAGGTCTTCCCGTGGCTCTTTTGGTGCGATGATGCTTGGGACTGGAAATCGAAACTTGATTGATAGAATATTCATGGCAAACGAGAAACTGCTCTCAAAACAGTGGAGGGGAGAATTGGCAACTGGGCAAACATGTGGGTGCGTGGGTGACAGTATTTGTTTCAACAGCGGTTATGAACATCAAATAATACATGTTATTGCTACGCTGCATTTTCAACGTATGCCTTTCTGATATGTCAAGCTTGGAACTTGATGAAGCGATAAATCGCGGTTCAGTACTATCCGGCCAGCCTCCAACACAGGAACAAGTTCCAATGTGACATTTTCCGTAACGGAGGGGGCGTACCGGGCTGTAACAGACAAACAAGTAAAATTCCACGATGAATCTTGCTAGCGGTTGAACTCTGAACTGTACTTAAATTGTTGCTGTAACGAGTACACAGTACTCATTCTTGCGGCTACCCGATGGAATGGCCGATCAAGTAACGAAGCTTCATATGGCTACATGTAGGCTGGTGATGGTCAGCTTGCAGACCGGCGGCAGCCGGCAGCAGACGGGGGAATAATTACTGTGTTCCTTTTTCCTGCGTTTTTGTAGTATATTGGGAGGAATTACTTCTCGTAGCCTAGCTAGCAAGCCAACACAAGTCGCATTCTGCATACCAATCGAGGTTGCCTCTCTCAATCCGTGCAGCGTGACTCCCAGATCGTCCTTGTTGAGCCAACAGTATTCCTTTCTCCTGCTATTTTCCCTTGTATACAAGAGAACTTTCTCCGTACTGACTATTTTGTAAACCAAACCTGTTCAGATCTTGCATTCCAGCTCAGAGTTGTTCTGTAAGGACGAGGGTGCTATGTAGCCACTTGACCACAGAGACCTAAAAAGATCAAGTAATGACCAACCGTGGCCAAGTATCCCTAGCATCCAATAGATACCTTCTAGGTCCCTGAAATGTTCTCTCTCAGCAAGTGCAGCTTGACACTCATAACATTCTGTTGAACCAACACTCACACTGCATTTATAAGCAGTAGCTATTCCCTAACTAATACTCGTGCTAGTATTTATTAATGCTAATCTTTTGTTAGTTAACACTGCGGAATGTGGGGGCTCAACTTAGAGTGCTCGTATTCGCAAATGAACTTGGTCATGAAGAATCTAGAATTATCACTGGCTGGTCGATCAGATCTCCCAGCCAGCCTCCTATCATAGTATCTGCCGCATGCTCGCCTCACTGAAAGGTCCTTTCAACGGATCCTATCCGGAATAGGGAATATTTTACAATTGAACACATTACCCGGGTGGTAGCATGATGCCATGGTCTGAGAATGTCACGGGCTCGACTTCAGCCCTCTCCGCTTACAAGGCTATATATAGCAGGCTTACTACGGAGTAGAAGCTTGACGGTAGTCTTTGAAATTGCTAAATAGAGCTGACTCGTTGTTCTATGTCGGCAGTTAGAGCCGAAGAGGCGGATATTGTCCAGGACCAGCCACGGGTCGAAGAGCCCCTGTCTCATGCACGAATGCCCCTCTCTATAAGAGTCGAGGCGTCTGCTAGAAACGGGGGATAGCTCAAACGAGTATAGTACTCGCACTATATTGATAAGCAATAGTTGCTCGCCAATTAAAGCTCAAAATATTGTTAATGCTAATCTTTTTCTAGTTGGCATTGCAAAACAAGGGTCGTTACATCTGTCACCATTCTGCAGGGTACGATCATTTACCGGCGTGCACAATTGCGCCAATCTTAATCAAACGCTTCTGCATAATTCAGCTTACGTTCCACTGGGAATAGATATAATCTTGTGAAACGAAATGGGCGAGTGCCGCTAGAAGAATAAACTGTTATTGGCGCAACATTTCAGCTGCGAGACTACAGTACAACTTACCAAAAAGGAACTTCTGCAAAGCCACAAGACATATGTAGATAGTACAGAGTTCTAAATTCCCACTAATCTCTACTAGTTCACTTATGAGGCTATAATGCACCTCACTTTATATAGGCTGACATGTAGTAAATCATCAGGTGTCAATCTAGCATGAACCTTTATTTAGAAGCATCTTTGTAACTCAATTATTTGATACCACTTGTGACATTTTCCATAGGTACATGATGTGCTGTTCCTGAACACTCCCTGCGAAATGACTCTCCTCAACTCCTCTTCAATGCAAAACAACCATAGTTGCCAATCCTGTCCCATCTTTACAGTGCCTCCTTGGGAAGCATGCAGCCAGCCTCAATGTTGTTTCCCGCGGGGTCCAGGACAAAGGCGGCATAGTACTGAGGGTGAATCTGGGCACGCACGCCAGGGGGGCCGTTGTCCTTGCCGCCAGCGTCGATAGCAGCCTTGTAAAACGCATCGACAGCAGCTTTATCTATAACCATCATGTTAGCGTCTGCCACAGTGACTGTCCTCTCTTGGCAGATGCAAGTTTGAATGAACATACCCTGAGCACCAAATCCGATATGGGCAGTCGTGTTGGGCGTGACATCAGTCTTGGCGATCCAGTACTCTGGAGCTTGGGCACCGAAGCCTGTGAAGCCATTGGGAAAGGATTTCAGGTTGGCAGATCCCAGAGGAGCCAGAGCGAGGTCGTAGAACTTGACAACGGTGGCATGCTGAGAGGCAGCAACCTTGATAAGAGTGTGGTGAAGCATTTTGTTGCGTTTAACGGAGAAAAGAGACTGTTTGGATTGTAAAAGCTGGTATAAATTGACTGTGTCTTGTAAATGGAGATGGAGATTGATTTTAAGCTGGTAGAATTATCGTTGATTTATATAGTATTGATGATTCCATCATGACGACGATATCTTCTTTTAGCTACGTCAATGAGCCTGTGAATCTCCGAGATGCCGACTCCATCTCTTCCTCGGAACGATGAGATGCTTCATGATTCCAAACGCAATCTGGATTTAATGTTGCCAAGTTACACCATGTTGCTACCAAAGTCCGGTGTGAAGTTGGATCTGGATCTTAGCCTTATGCAGGACAAGGCCCGTATTCTGCATTAATTATGACCCAGCATTATACGCGTTTGGATAGAGGAGTCATGTGGGAGACTGTATGACAAAGCTCAACGTTTTGGTGGATGACAGCCTCTAATACCTTAAAATGGCAAACGCATAGTGGATGAATGTAACTAAGCTAGCAACTAGAAGGGAAAGATGAATGCCGATAGCCGATGAGCAATGGAGACAGTCGTTGAGTTGGCCGTGCCGTGCTGACTGAGCCGCGATTCAGGTTTTGGGCAGAGTGGCGCCGGAGCATTAGGGGATATTAGGTCGCGTTTGACCTTGACAAGTTGCACGCCATGCCTTTCCTGGCAAGTAGTACCCTGGCTCTTCAGGGTACTAAAGCCGACGGATTTAACCAATGATCGCGCTTCACTTGGGCTGTCAAGGGCCAAAACTTTAATAAAGCGTGTCACCCGTCCTGGCCGTCCTGTGTTTAAAATGCACCAGTTGCCTAGATAGGAATCCAGTAGGCTGGCGAACGTTTTCAGCTGCATCCCGCCCCCATTGCATTTACACACAATTCCTTCATCAGGTTGCAGCACTAAGGTTGAAGGTGCATACAATTTAACGAGAAGTTGGGGTTGTCTTGGCCAAAAGGCGAAGAATACGGGCAATAAGGATGGCTTTCAGCCAACCAGCGTTCTCCTTTGTGCAATATGATGGGCCGAAGCTCCCCAAGGACACGAGCGTGAGGCGGGTGATTCGGAAGCAGGCGATGCGGGACATCGCCATTGCACGCCGGGCCCGTGGAAACTATGGCCGAAACAACCAGAGACAGTCTCCATTGTTCTTTGTTCAGGAGCAGCAGTACACGGAACCGATAGCTCGAGCACTGCCTCCTCTTGGACTGAACCTCCCAGCCGACTTTCGCATCTTGATGGAACTCATGCCCCTCACGGGCCTCCATCTCGGCATAGCTAACCTCACACACATAATACCAGAACCGCTCCGCACGCGGCAGCTTCTGTCGACACCGCAGCCTGGCAGCCGCAAGCTGCTCTCGTTCCTCCCTTGCCGCTACAACCAAGTGCCGCTCCTGCAACATGCCACTGACGCGGTCTTGGCCAAACTCCGATGCATGGTGACTGCAGAGCCAACGACAGATTTAGAAGATCTAAGCAATGCCAGTGGTCTATTTTACTACAACAAGGCCCTCGAGGCAATGCAAATGGCCCTGAGCGATGAAACAGAACGATTAAGGCCCGAGACGCTGTTCGCCGCCGAGTTGCTTGGAGTGTTTGAATCTCTTGACAGGGGCCAAACCACGGGTTCCTGGAAACATCATGTTAACGGTGCCGCTCAACTCATTCAGATGCGCGGCGCCCATAGATTTGAAACGGGTTTCGAAAAGGCTCTTTTCGTTGCACACCTTGGCCCAACGGTATGGAAAAACACGCCTATATCATCTTGGTTACTCTCTCAGCAAACTAACTTTTTAACTCCCCCTGCAGGTGATGGACGCGTTTCTAAGTAACACGGCATGCTTCCTTGACAGTGACGACTGGAAAGCCACGATGCGGTCTGCGATTGTCCACGACGAGTCCCTTGTTCAAGAGGCCGACTTTGTTCTTAGCCTATGGGCCAATCTTGTCAAAGGACCACGACTGCTGAAGGACGCGACAGACGTCCTATATGCACGACCGAGACCGCCAAGGCATGTCATCGAGAATGTCATCAAAGAAGTGGAGATTAGTCGACTTAATCTCGTAAACTGGCTCGCGAGCGCACAGTCCAGGACAGCCGACTCTAGCAAGTACGCGTGCCCGGAAGCTCTCGCTGTGCCACAGCCGGCGGGAGAGCCCGATCAGTTTACACCATCATACATGATCCACGTGTCCCTGCGTGGAACGTATGCGGTATGCCGGATGATCAAAGCACGCGTTCTCTATGCCCTGGCGCCGGATCGATTTGCCCACTTGGAGGACGAATGCCAAAATCTAGCCGAAAAGGTCATGAACCTCAAGATTGACATGAACAAGCACGCCGTCGGGGCATCGGCCTGGAGCAAGTTTATGGCGCAGGGGCTTTGGATCGCGAGAGGAACGGTAGAAACCAGAGATATTTGGAGGCAACCGTCGGAGGGCGATGGGGAAATGATTGACGTAAGGAAATTTGATGCGTGGTGCGACGCGATTGAGAGGAGGCGTCCCCCCATCCCCGAGGACTAATAGTAACGAATACGCCTTGGTGAAGAATCAAAGTTCTCTTCTCATCTGACATTCTGCCGGTCTTAGAGAACGCTGTCTTTGTATTGCTCATGTTATGCATGGTGTTGGGAGGTTTACTATTGGAAATTATTGCGGTTACGGAATTGGGCTGTCATTAGTGAATAAATACGTTAAACTTGTTGAATGCACACAATTGACCCGATATGTATCACATTGCATGGTATATGGATGTGAGGTAAAATGAAGAGACTGTTCATATCAACGATACCTGTAACCTACCAGTATAGCATCTTGCAACTGGGGGGATTATCGCAAGTTCCTCGACAATTCTTCGGAGACACTAGCAACATACCAGTGTATTCTTCGCTTCCCTGCTTTCATCCCTTTGTCAAAGCACAGGGCAAGCCGGCAAGTGGCCTGACACTACTGGTATTGCTGCTGTTGATACTTGCCGGATTGGGGCTGGTCTGATGTGATGCGTGTGGCACCACCGAAGGAGCCAATACAGCGGAACTCTTGGCCAATCTGACCAATAAGAGAGCTACACTTAGACCGCAAAAGTCCGATGTCCCGAAGTGGCGGTTCACCAAAGATTGACACATGTACCGTGGGTATTTCGAGCCACATTGCATACTTGCGGTAGAAAACGCGATTACACTGGAAATACTCAGTATTCCATAGTCAAGATGCATCTTCTACTCAGCTGAAACGAGGTCGGCGACCTAAAAAAGAAAAGAACAGATCGGGCGCACTAGTCCGTGCCCTACGCCGTGCACTACACCGTGCCCCGTTCCGTGCCCGTTTGTCCGTTTCCTTGCCCGTTGTCGATTTCCCTTTGCAGAGCCAGGGTACTGGCAGCCTCATTAGGAAATCTATCGCTGCCGCAATCCGTAAACGGTACAGAACATTGGATGATGATGGTTGGAATCATGGATCTGGCCTAGGAAATTAGTAAATAACTTAATTTTATCGTACCTCATTAACTAAACATGGCTAAAGGTTGAGAGTTAACTCCATAATTCCCAGTATTCCATCAACCCAGGCTTACAAATGGAACAACTTCGACAACAGTGGTATCCTGTTCTGGATGTTTTGTATTCCACACACTGGAGGTCCTTTGGTATTTAATTTAAGCAGCCGGCATTCCTTGGCAAGCTGGTTCAATGATGGATAGATTGATATCAAGATAAACATTAAACGCCCTGCTCGGAGGATCTTTGTTTCTTTCACACAAACCAACACTTGCGCAATCTTCTCCTTTTAGTTCTATAATCAACGTAAACTTGAAACAGTCCAGCGAAATTGAGTCCACCATGCACGACACAAGCCAAGAAACGCTCTCTCTCCAGGATCGGAATGCAGAAGTGGATGCCGAAAAGGAACAGGCCAGAGCAACGGGCAGTGATGGAGTTGAACCAGATGCCACGATCCCGCCGTCGGAGCCGACTCCAGAAACCAAACCGGCGGATGGACCTCCTGCCGCCGGTCCTCCCCCCGACGGCGGGCTGCGCGCCTGGCTGCAGGTCCTTGGCGCGTGGGTGATTATGGCCAACACATGGGGCGTCGTCAACACGTTTGGTGTGTACCAGGCCTACTACCAAGCCCACCTGCCCGAGTCGGCGTCGACCATCTCGTGGATCGGCTCGCTCCAGGCCAGCCTTTTGTTCCTCGTCGGCCTCGTCACCGGCCCGCTGTTTGACGCCGGCTACTTCAACATCACGCTCGTGGTGGGCCTGTTCCTGACCTGCTTCGGCATGTTCATGACCTCGATCTGCAAGGAGTACTACCAGATCATCCTGGCCCAGGGCGTGTGCATGGGCGCAGGCATGGGCCTGCTCTTCCTGCCCGTGACGGCCATCATCGCGCAGTACTTTGGCAAGCGCCGCGCCTTTGCCATGGGCATCGGCGGCACGGGCTCCCCCGTCGGCGGCATCATCTTCCCCATCATCTTTAGCCACCTGGAGCCGCGGATCGGCTTCGGATGGGCCACGCGCGTCATTGCCTTCATCATGCTGGGCCTGTCCGTCATCCCTCTTGTGTCGATGCGCACTCGTCTCCCGCCCAGTGGTAGGATTCGTTCCCTCGTGGACGCGTCCGCATTGAATGATGTCACGTATCTGACGTACGTCGCCGGAGGCATGACTGTGTTCCTGGTGCTCTACACGGCCTACTTTTATATTCAGGTGTACACCGAGATTAACCATCTATCCTCGCTCGACTTTGCCCCGTATACTGTCACGCTTCTCAACGTTGGTAGTGTTGCTGGACGGATCCTGCCCATGTATGTTAGCGATAAGATTGGCGTCATGAACGTTTCCATCTTTTGCTGCTTTGCGTCTGCCGTGCTGGCGTTTGGCTGGATGGGCCTGCATAATCTTGGCAGCGTTGTCATCTGGACTCTTTTGTATGGCATGACTTCAGGGGCGGTTGTCGTGGGTGTCCCCGTGGCCATCATGGCCTTGTCACCCGACATGGCACGGATGGGTACTCGTCTTGGTATGGCATTTGGTGTGTCTGGTATTACCATTCTTGTGGGTACACCGATTGCAGGTGCCATTTTTGGCAAGTTTACTCATGAACGCTGGTTGGCTGGTATTGGATATTCGGCCGGTGGTCTCGTCTTGGGTACGTGCTTCATGTTGGTGTCTTGGTTCAAAGTGTCCAGGAAGAAGGGAACCTGGAAGATTTAAAATCGATACAGTTTGATTCTATAGAATAGCATGGTATGTTTTGGGTACTCTATACTAATAAGCTGCGTGCGCGGCGGGTGTTATCCTAATGCTGGTGCTTAGCGATTGGCCTATAAAAGGCTATAAGGCTTGAGCAGACAACGAACGCATTTTTATTTTTATACACACTTCTATGTATCTTACAGAGCACAATAAAGCACACGTCCTACTTCAATTGTATTTCCATCGACCTGTTGAAACGAGTCAACCAATAGGGTAATTGTTTTGGCAGTGGTGGTTGGAAAAGCATATGGTGGCTGGTGGCTTGGAGTAATACAATGAATACTCCGTAGGGACAATATAATTTTCTACTTGGGCTCACTCTGATGCCGCAAATACGCGTAACAATAGTCCATCCACATCGTCATGGACCTGTGCCACAGTGGATTATTACTTTTAAAAAGGAAACCAGTCCGGAATACTCCGGACATGGAAGCTCGCCGTCTTGATATATTCTCCGACTCCACAAGTTTTGCTGGGGCATATATGGCAGCTCTCGTGTATTCTGTTAAGAGGCAACTGAGTCAGTGGGACAAAACAAAACTATTATTATAGACGAATTATCGATCAAGTTGATGGCTTGAGGCTGTAGAGCTCGATTTCTGGCATCTCGGTATTTCATGACTCTTGGCAGATGACATGATGCCGTAGCTGGACTCAGGGGCGCCTGCAAGGTAGAAAGTAACGTTACTGAGTTGTATTATTAAAAGAATATTCTGTTATTATCTGAGCAGGTTTTTCGCAAGCCGTGTCAGGCGCCGCCCACCATGCAGGGGCTGTGTCAACATCAACAGAGTTGGCAACAGACTACAGTACCTAGTACCCACTAATAGCTGAAGAGCCGAAGAGCCGTAGCCGACGGGGCCGCTGTCAGTGAGTACAACCAGTACGGTTGTCTATATTTCCTTCTTCTTTCTTCCAGGGCATTAAATTGAATTTTAGTTTTCTAAATTGTCTAATAATATTTCAACTTTAAAATTTTCTCTTCTTTTAACGTTGAATTTTCCTCATATTTCCTTCCTCAATTCCAACCATTTCTTGCATACTATGCTGTACTGATCTGCTCACGGCATAATCTGCGAAATCCGCATATTCCGCATACTCCGTCTCTTCCGCACAGCCCGCACAACCCGTAGATCCCGCTCGGCGCCTAGTCGTGCCCCAACAGCGGGTCTCAGTGGCCCCTGATGTAAGATGAGGGACATCGTGGTGGCGTGACTCATTGCACCAGCGCCTAGGCGCAAATAGGAGATTATCGCGAACATCGCATACCTCCATAAACAACACCTTGAGAGACGAATTAAAAAAAGATTTATGAAAAAAGGCATATTGAATAGTGCATTAAAGTTGTCGCTTCATTTTTTTTTTTCAACTTTGTCCTGGTTGTCGAGAAAATCTTGGACCCTCGTTACCTTGCCTGGGCTCCAACAGTGCCACTAACATCTCGGCCAACCTCTTGGCCAATCACAGCTTTGCATCCTGCCCAACTTGGGCAAAGCTGCGACACTTCAACTTTCCCTGTGGCCCGCCTCGGCGCCTATCCATCTCTCGCCATCCACCACTCTTGATACTCCTTCATAATTTGTCTTGTAGTCTTTCCTCTTGTCCAATCGTGCATATACAGTGTAGTCTGGCCCTGGAGCAAAATCTATATTCGCTCTGCCGTGTAGCCACCAGATCCACTCCTTCATGCAGCCTATAGTGAACGACAGCCTCTCGATTCATCGACATGTCGCGCTTGTTGTAACGTGCACTGCCTTGATGCTCTAAACACCACTGGCCTCCCTTTCTATGGCCACCATTGAATCTTGAATTTATTTAGCTAAAAAAAAGAAGAAAAAGACGGCATGCTACTGCATGAACTTGAGACGCAGTGCTGGGCTGTGCCGAGTGGTGCAAGCAGGCTCCAAACTCTTGGTGGCCTCTCATCACGGTCTTCCTGCCTTCGAACCGAGCTGTACTTTCTCGGCGCTTCCAAGTGATTTGATGCCCATGTATAATGACGTTTTGTTTCACTGATCTGGCCTTCCTCTTCTCTCTCTTTTTTCTCACCTCTTCTTTCGTCTTTCGTAATCTTTGTCCCAGCTTTTTGCAACAACTATTCCCTTTCCTTTGTCCTCGATTTTGTCACTTATCAAGTAGATACCATTTTCCTTGTTTCACCAACTCTTGGGCTACATTTTTAATTCTTTGTTAAACGTTGTATTCACGATTTACGTCAAATCATAAGACGAACTGTCATTCACGCCCTGCGGCCGGCCGCATCACCACAGAACCTTGACAAACACTCAAACACAAACACACAACCACCACCAAATTCAACTCTTCAACAAATCTAAACTGCATTTTCAAATTCACCAAATACCATTAATACATCACATCCAACCGAAAGAGAGAGAAAATAAAACACGGCCATGCACCGACGTCGTGCCCTCTTCGCCCTCATAACGGCGAGTATCAACCCGATACCAACCCACGCGATTCCACAAAACGCCGCCGACAACTCCGTCTGCGCACGGCAAGACCTCCTCGTCTGCCCCTCCACGCTCCCGTCGGGCTTCTGCTGCCCCAAGGACACCACCTGCCAGGCCCTGGCCGGCAACACCACGGCCCTCTGCTGCCCGACTGGGAGCACCTGCGACCGCATCCAGCCGATCCCGTGCAACGTATCGCTCCAAGACCCCAAGAGCAACCCGGACGGCTCCGTACTCACCTCTGTCTTCACTGTCAAGCTGGACACCTGCGACAATGGGTGCTGTCCGTTTGGGTATACGTGTGCCGACAAGATTTCAGCAGCCGGGCAGGTGACCAACCCGCAGTGTATACGAGATGAGGACCAGTCCAAGAAGCCCGGACAGGAGAGCAGTACCACTACCACGTCAACGACGATGACGACGACCAGCAGTGGTAGTGCAGCGCCATCGACTGCTACCTCTTCATCGACGGCACCAGCTCAGGCAACAGCATCACCCGGTGGCGACGGAGGCGGCATGAAGTCCAACACCATGTCCATCATCGGCGGTGTCGTCGGCGGCAGCTTGGTGCTCCTCATCCTCGTCATCGTGGGCATCCTCTACATCCGTCGCCGCAACCGCGCCAGATCCCACAACCAGCGGTATGAAAAGTCCACGTTCAAGGGTCCTCCCGGCGGCGGCGGCGGCAGTAGTAATGGTGGTCCATCGTCGTTCACGGCAGTGGCACCACCGCTCATCATCTCCGAGCCCATTGTCCGGCACGACGCCTCCTTCCGCACCGACTTTATCCTCAAGAGCCCCTCGGCCATGTCGTCCATAAGCAACAAGCCAATCAACAGCCGCTGGAGCGGCTCAACAGGCCACGGAGCGCACCCTAACCATCAGCAGCAGCAGCAGCAGCAGCAGCAGCAGCAGCAGCCGCGGCGGCAGACTTTCCTGAAACCGCGCAACCTCACGCCGGCAAGCAACAACCGCCTCTCCATCCCGAATCCATTCTCCTCGCCGAACCCATCCCTCCATCGCGCATCCGCTGTTTCTTCTGTTTCGCCGTTTGCCCACGCCGATGATGCGCATGCGGATGTGGATGATGAGGAGGAGGCCGAGAAGAATGCAAAGACGGGCCACGTCGTGAATGGCCGCCTCGCGCCGATCCGTGGCATGAGGCCGTCGAGCCACCAGCGCATCGTGTCGAGGCACACCGAGACGCAGCACGTCCGGCGCGAGGCGAGCGAGGAGAGCATCAACGTCTTTGCGGACGCCAACGCGGTGCCCAGTCAAGAGCGGGCACCACCGCAGCAGCCAAAGCAGCAGTTGAAGAGTCGGGATATCCACGAGGCCAAGAATCGACTGACTACGTTTTCGGATCTGATGGACAACGCAGACCTGGGGGGTGTGCATAGGGGTAAAGAACGCTATGTGCCGGGGACGACGCCGCGTCTTTGATGGAACGATGGAAAAGGTTGGGAAGACGAGAAAGAACTTTTTTTTTTTTTTTTTTTACCTTTTTTTGCTGTCAGCCATTTTGTAGAAAATGGAGCACATAATACCACCAGTTCATGTAAAAATGATAGAGTTATACTTTGGTTTTGGTTCTCATCTGTATGAGAGGTTTTGTTTTGCTTTTTATCCAATTAATTCACCCAGTTGGTGTCCGTTTTGATTTTTACGCATTATTATTTAGATAAACTTTCTGCTAGTTGCATTTTAGTTTGTGTTATGCAATTTTATTCACAGTACAAACTTATAAAATAAACGCAACTATTCATTATGATGATGCTGTAGTTTGTGATATATAGATGCTCGCTTCCCAGATTCCAAAATGACAAAATGATTTGACAATGGCCAATACAAACTTGTCATGTAAAGCCATGAACAAAGATTAGGAGAGAGAAAAAAAGACCAAATACCAAAATGAATCGCTTTCACATCGCTTTTCCAAAAAGAAAATGATAATTATATGCCCCTGATGCAAAAATCAAAAACACCACTTACATTTCACCACATGTACACCAACAACATTAATCTTCCACACTACATGACCACACATTTCTTGTCCTTCTTGCTCTCCTTGTAGTCCTTGGGAGGAGGCGGCGGCGCAACATCCGTCCATCCAGAGTCTTCAAGACCCAACCCCGGATGACCCTGATGCAGCTGTTGGTGCTGCGGTAGTTTGGATTCTTTATCCTTCTTTGTCTTGGGCCTCCACCCACGCTTCTTCGCATCACGCATGTTCTTCGCCGCCCCGCGCTCCGCCCTGCTCGGCTTCCTCGTCACCCGCAGCGGCGATCGCGTGGATCCCGGTGGCGGCGCAGACAGCCACGAAGGCAGAGGACGGTTCGACTGATGCGGCCCGTTGATTTGGTTCGGCAGTGCCGGGAACAGGGATTGCAAAGGCGCTGGGGGCTGGCCAGGCTCGAACGGGATATTCTGCCGCGGCCGACGTGGTACGGGTGCCAGAATCTGCGTCTCGCCGGGCGAATCAAAGGCGCCGCTCACACCCTCGGGCGTACTGATGATGAGTGGCTGCTCCTCGTTCGGATTGACCAGCGTTTGCGTCTCGGTCGACGACGAGCGCTGATCAAACGAATGCTGCTTCGATGGGGCACCGACGAGACTGTCGCGGCTGCCTGGGGCCGCCCACTGGTTGAGAATACCACCAGAGAGGCGACGAGGCGCGCCCATGCTGATTCTCCTGTTCAGGCGATCAAGCTGATCGAGGCTCGGCGGCGGCGGGAGCGCCAGCCCCTCGGACGCGACTTCGGCCATGGTGGCGCTGGTGCCCGGCGCCGACTGCGCTGATGCAACGGGTTTTCGGGCTACTGGCATCGTTGGCTGCGTCGGCGGCTGTGCTGCCAAAGGCCACGTTTGAGCGTTGGATAATCGCCGACCAGCCACTGGTTGCGTTGGACTGATGGGCGAGAACAGCGCCGATGGGATTTCAACGGCAAGAAGCAAACTACCTGCGGGACCAGGATCACGCCGTGTTGGCTCTGCTGGTACTGGGACAGGGTAGCTCTCAACGGTTGCAGGGGTGGCCGTGACCGTTGTCGTTTCATGGCGCTCCAAACCTGTGCGACGAGCTCCAGGTTGAGACGAAGTATTTCCAGCATTTCGTGTGACTTGGCTTTCCGGGGCAGGTGAAGACGTCGGCGACACGCCATATAGATCTTCCATGCCGACGTCTGGATCTACCGGCACGAATGATGGCGACGACAATGGTCTTTGGATGTTTTCCGTGCGCTGCATGGTGCTGTATGTCGTCGAGTCACTCGCCGTTCGCTGACGAGGAGTTTGGAACCCGTCAAGCTGGGCATGCTGCGTCCGAGGCGAAAACTGGCCAGGCCATTCTGGGCTCTGTACATGTGCGACAGGCATATATGGTCGTACAGGTGAAGGCAGCGGGGCTCTTGCGGGACGTCGGAGAAAGGCTGGCAGGCTGACTGGATCCTCCGCTTGGTAAGGTGGCGGCGGAGGAACCCAGTTATCTGCGTCACTCTCGTGGGGGATTTCACCTCGTCCGTCAGCGCGACGGTACACCACTGGCTCTCCGTTGGCTGTGCGTGGGTTCAATCGACGATTCGCTGCAGCGGCCGTGGCGGCGCGTCGCAAGGTTGTTGTGGAGCGAGGGCTCGCATGGGAATACGGGGCATCCAACGCCTCCATCTCGTCGATTGACGCAATGGATGATATAGATTCTCTGCTACCCCTGTCGGCGGGGTTGATGCCGACCTTCCTTGGTTCCAGTGGATCGTCATCTTTGTCGCCAACCGATGTTCTGCGAGGCATTGGCGGCATGAGGTGCTGGTTCGCTGTTGTGGCGGCTCGGAGAAGGTGATTTCGACCAGAGCGGTTTTGTGCAACTGTACGCCGTCGCACAATGGCCACTTCTGTCTCAATATCGAGTTGTTCTTCCTGTAAAATCTCAGCGTCGTCTGTACCAACCTCAATGACGACGACACGCTTTGATCCACTTCGTGGTCCATATTCAAAATCCAGGATACAAACGCGGCCACCATCCTCGAAATCCATGTCCTCTTCATCCGTGGCAAGCCGAAAGGGAGAAATACTCTGTGATGTTACGAGCAATCGGTCTTGGGCTGACGAGCCGGCAAAGCCTTCCACCCACTTCACGGTGCTCATGCCGGTCAGCTCGGCGACCTTGCGTCCGGCGACAAAGTTGTTGCGAGACTTGTCGCATAAAATCTGCCACTGGGGCGGCCTGGCGTTGTCGTCTCGACCACGCGATGAGCCAGCGCGAGATAGGTTGCTATGGTTGCTGTTTTTCCTGCCAAGACCGGGCGAGCCCTCTATGCCATTTTGCTGATGCTCCGGGACAGCGTCCAAGTCCTCGGGAACGCCGTACACCCAAATTTCGCTGCCATGGAAGCCAGCAGAGACTAACTGGCCGTGATAGGCGGCTGCTGGTAGTGTGGTGGGGAGCAGTTTGGATTGGGAGGTTGGTCTCGGAACAGGGCCGGTAAAGTAGGTCGTGCCATTGCGGAGATCGTCGATGCGAATGGCACGAAACGTCTCGAAGCTCCGGTCATATGTAAAAGCCCAACAGGCCTCTTCTCGCGCTCCGTTTTGCAAAAGAATGGCGTGGCTGCAGTCATGGCTGGTATTTGGGAAGAGAATGGACGTGGTCCACATGGAGCTGAGATTGTCCTGGTCGGCCACGGCGCCGGGGTCGTAGTATGGAGCTGTTAAGACGACAGTATTCGGAGGACTGGACTGAATGGTGGTGCCGAGAATCTGGGTGCCGTCAAAGGAGAAGGCAAGAATGTCGACAGGGTCGCATTTGACTTGACGGCGGTCTGTCGATAGGGCGCTTGGGTGCAACGACGAGACTTCGATTCCTGTATCGTAAGCAATGGCCATTACAGAACCACAGGAGGATATGGCAATGGTCCGAGGATTTTTGTCAAGAATAATGGCATTTCTCCGCTTAGGAGGGCTCTGTGTGAGGTCGTAGAGGTAGACCTGCATTTCAGACGAGAGAACAACGAGAGTAGTGGCATCGTCGGTAATGGTGGCGGAGAGGGGACGACGTAGAATCTTGAACTCGCGCTTAACTTGGAGATGAGGGCACTGGACACTGAGAAGGTAAATTCTAGATGAGTTGTAGGCCAAAAGGCAGTGGCCCTTGGACGAGTGGCTAAACTGCATGCCCTCGCCGCCGGGGCAGGAGGAGGAGGAGCTGATGGAGTTGGAGACGAGCTTGACGAGGGTTTCGGCGGGCCGATTGTAGGCGTTGAAGAAGTTGCGCTTGACTTCGAGGCTGAAGAGGCGGCGCAGCCTAGGCAGGTCGTCGTCTTGGACCTTTGCAATGGGAGCATGGGCGTTGGCGTAGGAGGCGCATCGTTGGAGTTGGCTCGCGTAGAGATAGGCTCGTTGGGAGACACGGCGGGTTTGCTGGTTGAGGACGACGAGCGAGGCAAAGGCATCGGGATCGGCGGCCCCTAGGATCCTGTGTAAAGAAAGCGGCTCATGAGTATGGGGTCTGCAGACATTGATGCACTACATGGGCGCGGGGAAGGCGTACTGCTCGATAATCTCGTCTGGAAGCCGCTCAAAGGGCTGTGATGCGGCCTTGTTGGGCCGATGCGGAGAAGCAGGCTGGCCCATGACGATGGTGGTGGTTGGCGACACAGTGGGCGTTTGGTCGTCGTCCATGATGGCAGCGCCTCGTGGAGACGAAGAGGCCGCGGCCGTTTTATATATCGAACGACATTCAACAAGATTCGGATGAGGAGCCGATGGATGTGCAGCTTGTGCTAGATTGTTGTTGCTAGAAATGCAAGCAAGGATGTTGATGCGTGTCTGCGAAGAGGGTTCCCAGACAGGAAATCTGGATGTTGGGCCAATAAGGCGACGCGCAGGTGATGACGGACAGAGTGCGGCTGTGCCTTGTCGCCACTAAAACGTTGGAGGCTGCTGAGCGGTTTAGTTGATTAGTAGAATGTTTTTAGGCTGTTTTTAGGCTGTTTTTAGGCTGTTTTTAGGCTATTTTCAGGGGAGGCCTAGTGGTTATCTGGGGATAGCTTTGGGGCTTTGCCACTTGGGGGAGCTTGCAGCTGAGTTGGTAGATACCAGAGGCACTACAGTAGGCTAGCGACAGCTGGTAACAGCTAGCAGCTAGGCTTGCGCCATGGCACACTTGTGACTGTTGAGCTGAACGACGCCGAACTGGATCGGCAAAGGGGCTCAAGTGAAAGAAATCACTATTGAGCAACTCTGTAATTGTGTGGCTTTCTCATCAATAATAACCGCAGCAATTCCTCTCTGTTCAGAGAAAAGATGCCTCCCTACTAGACAGGGGATGCACTTCCAGCTGAGCAGCATCATGAACGGAGGCACCGAGCAGGCTGGCAACTTACAGGCCTCTCGGGGCTGGAGAATGTCACATACAGGGGGGTGGATAAATGTATGTACAGCGAGCGGTCCGTGGGTCACATCACCTTGGCCGACTTTTTCCAATATAATGGTCAACGGTGTATTATAATCATGCATGTTCAAAGCCACAAATTTACCGTTTTATGCGTAAAATTCTCTTGTGGGCTCGCATATGAATGCAAGAAGCAGCCTTGCAGTCACATTGCAGTTCAAATATAGCAGCACCAGTTACTCAACAGCAAAACTTTGTCTCGCCCAGATACCACGACGACAGTCTCCATCGCCAACTCTGTCGACCAGTATGGCATCGCTTGACAAGACATGGACCTCAGTACGTGGCGTCCGCCATAGATGCGGCACCAGCCCTGCGTCAGTGGGATTTCCCCAAGGGCTCAAGGGCGCGATGAAACACTTTTTGCTGTCGGCTGCCACACCACGGTGAGTTGGCGCACGCTGGTTGGAATGCCAGAAAAGGCCCCTCTCCCACAACAGCTCGTGAAAGGAATCGAAACGGCTAGAGATTGACGAGACATGCCTGAGATTGCTGACTTGGCATGGCGTCAAACACTTGCCTCTGAATCATGGCGTCGCATACTCTACCACACCGCACAAACCTGTCTCATACGATAACTCACACACGGCAGAGCCTTTGCTTTTTTCCACGGAGATGCATACCGTGATTTTCATTGCAGCTCCGCAGTCAATAGCAGTGGACACATTTCTTGATTGCTTTTCGTGACGTGGATCCGCACAAAGATATTGCCCGGTTGGAGGAGTCTGTACTGATATGGAGTACTCCTTATTACGGAGCACTTATTAGCACAGGGCTGGCTGTGAATCCCCCACTGCTGCATCTTGTCTTGAGTGTGGCCACCCACAGAAGAAACACCAAGGCAATGGCACCACCTTCCACCGGCCCATGGTAAAGTGGCCAAAGCAGCCTACGCAAACATTTTGTGCATATATTATACAAGCAATCTGTATCCGGTATTCTGTAGATTTATTGAGAAGAACCGTAGCAAGCAACACGTTAGCTTACTCTTCAAAGGCCATGCACTGCAATTTCAACAGTTGCTTAGATGAAAAGGACAAAGCAGCCTTTTCTATTTTTGGACGATTCTACGCCATCCATCTCGGGCTAGTTAGCTGACGGCCCATCCCCCGTCCCCGCCCATGGACAGCTCCATGAATGTGTCATGGACTCAGGGTCAATCTATTACCTATTACCGAGGACATGTGTAATCTCGCTGAAGCTCCGACCAACTAATTCCACTTTAATTAATAATAACAGAGAAATGAAATCAAGTTAGGATCTCAAATTCGGCATTTGCCGGAGGTAAACACATTGCAGCTTGGAGCTAACGACGACTTGCTTGGAATTATGTACTCCAGAGCCCATCTGGGAAAAAGGCCGACAGAGGCTGACTTGATCCACCAGTATCAAGCCAAATCTTTTCTGCTCACTTCGAAACTTTCAAAGAAAAATATTCCTCATTTTCTCTCCGCTTTTCGGTAAATATAATCCGTAGACATCACATTAAAAAAAAAACTGAAAACCCACTCTATAATGGCATAGGACAGCGAAGCCCCGCGGCACCCATATGGGGATCGTAAGCGTCGGTGATCCCGCCCACTGATAGCGAAGCCCTATCCGGCCGGGGTGTGGGCAGAAGCAAATTGCCCAGCGAGGCATAGAATAATTTTTTTTTAATTACTAAAAGAGAAATATGGGAAAGAGAGAACTATTGGAATTTAAGAAAAAAAGCCTCAGCGTTTGACACAATGCTTGAATAATAAGACATCAAGCTAGTCTCCAAACCTGAATCATGAAGTCATCGTCGCGCAAAGAACCAACAGGTTTTTAACTAAAAGAGTTTTTTTTTTTAGATGGAGAACTATTGATGGCGAAATTTTCAAGCAAAACGATACTGCTTTAGACACAGCTTGATTAATACTCCATCAATGTAGTTTCCACCCGTCCATCCCCGCAACGCCTGTAACCCGTGTAGCCCAAACTCCAAGAGCGACCCCTTGTATCATCAGTTAAAACACCAATTCAAAACGCCTCCGCCATTGTACTTTTTCAAATCAACTCATCCCAGGTGGATGATTAAAGTCAAACGGCTGCAAAACCGGATCCGGCGTCTGCATTTGCGCACTCAAAAACTCATCCGTAATCAGCGTGTCGATATCCTCCCCTCCCGCGCTCCCACTGGTCCCCAACGCCGACGGGCTTCCAAACGGCGGCATGAAGCCGCCCATGGCGGACATGTCCAGGTGCAGGCCCGTCATCATCAGGTCGTTTGTGCCGCCTGCCGCAAACGACACGTCCGGCGGGAGCACCGCCTGCGACTGCTGCGCCTGCACGAGCGAGTCCCGAATCTCGCGGACCGGCGGCCACGTGTTTTGAATCTCGTTCATCGCCTCGAGCAGCAGCGAAACGGAGCGCTCAACCTCCGGGTCCGTCCACGACGCCTTGAGGAAGTAGCGCCTCATGAGCACGATGCCCGTGGCCGTCGCGAGCGTCTGCACAAAGTCGAGCGGCAGGGACCGGTAGCGGTAGAAGCGCGAGAAGCTCCGCATCAGGCGCTGGATGGCCTGCAGCGACTCGTAGCAGATTTCCACGTCCTCGCTCTCGGCGATGCCCGGCTTGTCAAACATGTTGGACGGCGGCCTGTGGAGGATGATCATGACCGTATGGAAAAGCATGCTGCGTGTTTGACGGTTAGTGGAAAGTGCACAAAGGTGAGAGGTTTACTCTCTAGTCTTGAAACAACTTACTGTAGATGGAGTACGGAGGCTTGTACCTTGCCAACGGTCCATTGGTTCCAGTGGACTGTGCCGGGTAAACTGGACATCCATTTTGTGAGAGAAACGTGAATCTGCCGCGACTTTGCTGCCACGACAGCCGGATCCGAGTCCCCACGCCGGTTCTCAAATAAATCAGTAATCATGGCATGGATAATCTTGGAAAGCTCGGCTCTGTAGATGAAGGAGCCCACCAGAGCGACCCCGTCCTCGAATTCTGTCGCCGACACCTTTTCGCACAGATACGTCTCCAACAGACCCTGCCAGTCTGGCGGGTACTGCAGTCGAATCGTGTTGCGCACGTCCGACTCGTTTGGGTACAGGGCCGGCGGCCGGCCAAAGTAGAGGCTGAGCTGCTTGTCCGCGGTAAAGACGCCCCAGTACACGCGACGCAAAATCTCGCGGTCGCGGTGGAACCCGGTGAAGCCGTCCCAGTTACTAGGATCCAGATGCAGACCCATCTCGTGCGCGAGCCGGAACGCCATGCCGCAGAATAGCCAGCCCTTGGAGTTGCGGCCAACCGCAATCTCTCGGTAGCCCAGCAGCACCAGTGCCTGTAGCAGTGTGAGGTCGGGGTTGTCCAACGAGCCGTAGAGCAGTGTCTGCGCCTGGCCGGCAAAGACTTCTGAGACATTGAGAGTATCGTCATATTGGAGTGCACCGAGTGCACAGATGGCGTAGAGAAGCACATCCGAGTAGTATTTCCCCGACCCAATGTCGTAATCTCGCAGAAAATACTCGCGATATACAATCATGCTGTACTGGTATTGCTCTTTGAAAAAGGTTGCCATCAGCTTCTGCGACATCTCGTCGTGCGGGGCATAGTGAAATGAGGTGCTCTGAGGCGTCGACTCGTCCGAATCTGCGTTGAGAGCGGCCGAGGGGGCTTGCAGGGACGATGATATCGTTGCGACGTCAAAGGGATTTGCGTCGTGGAGCGTGCTGGCGCTCGGTGGTGAGGTCCCCAGCAGCGCAGATGGTCCGCCTGGTACGGAGGATTCTCTGGACAGGTGCATCTGCAGAAAACTGGTGCCGCCAAAGAACTGCGCATTCTGGCTTGGATGCAGCCGCCTCAGCTGGCCGGACCGCAGACGCGCGGCCACGACGCTAGGATCTGAAGGTGATTCTGTCTTTTCTGTGGCGGGAGTGCCTTCTGGCGCTGGGACGGATAAAACGGGAAGCTGGGCGAGAATCTCATCGCGCTCAGCGCCGTCTGCCTGGGCAAGCCTGCGGATAACTTGCTCAAGGGCCGCGATTTGGCCCTCGAGGGCGGTGACGTAGCTCTTTGATACCGGCCTTATCCATGGAATGTTAACAGTTAAATCTCTATTAAAGTAACAGGATGTACGCTGTACCTCTGCTTCTCTCCAGTGCCTTGCAAGATGCATTCCTTACCGGCTTTGACACAGCGAGAGCACGGCCTCTTTCGGTCACATTTAATCTGTGGTAATTGGTTAGTGGTTGGTTGGAATAAAAATGAGAGGTTTTCACAAACTTTTCTTCGACGGCATCGTTCGCAGCTATATTCGAGCTACAGTAAGTAAAAATGACTCCAGTTTTGTCGGAGATGTAAAGATGGGGTAAATGGTGTTCTTGACTCACGATGTCCGGATCGACTCCCCCATGGGAGTTTGTGTTTCCTCCATCTCGACTATTCCTTTATGACGAAATGATCTCTAAATCTTGGCAGGAACAGAGGGGTAAAAGCAGGCCCACAGGCCACCCAAGACAAGATAGCTGCAGGGATCTTGAATAGTTGGCAATGCCGGACCGGAGGAGAGGAGGTGTGGTGGAGTGAATTGAGGCGAGGTGCAGCTGAAAGGGCTCAATTAGCTGCGGCTGGACTTGGGGCTCCCTTTTCAGGTACAACGGCTGGGCCAGCGAGTGGCAGGCTGCGGCGGGGGCGGGGGCGGGGCTACCCTCCCTGTACTTTTCAGGCGGCGCATTTGTCAATGACCATCGGAGGCAAAACGCCGACTTGACTTGTACAATGAATTAATACCCAGAGATATGATACTAGATGGTGTGTGTGTTTTTAATAAAAAAAAATTGTTTAAAGAATTAACTATAATTTGACGTCACTCATCAAGTAAATGCTCGTATAGTAACAATTAGACCCTCAGTCCCCTCTTATCAAGATCTGCCATGTACACATCGTGACAAACCTCATTTATTAGTGCCCCTCACTGCACAATATCCTCATCTTTGGCATCCAAAACTAGCATATGACCAGGTGCATGCGCCATCACCACGCCCTTCAATCCCGCCCTCATCACAGCTTCCTGCGGCGTCACCCCACAGCCCCAAAACACCGGAATCTCTTCCTCCTCCCCATCTTCGTCACCCAATCCCTTCCCATCCATCGTCTCCGTCCTCCTCCTCCTCCTCTCAATATACTCCTCCCCCAACGGCTTCCCCTCCAACGTCAACGGCGCATCCCCCCATTCCGGCTCATCCACGTTCCTAATCCCCAGCCGCGCACCCGCCTCCTCCCACCCCCAGGCAATCGGCTCCCCGTGCGTCGCGCCGAACCGCCTCGTAATCGCCCTCACCCTGTCCACGTCCCTCCTCGCATACGGCCGCATCGACACCACGTACGTCGCCCCCGTAAACACCCCCGCCGGGCACAGGGGCAGGCTGGTGCGGTACATGGGCACGTTGCGGCCCAGCACCACATGCCGCGGCGCCAGGCCCGCCGCCGCCAGCGCCGTCTCGAAGCTGTACGAGCACCCGATGAGGAACCCGACATGGTCGGCCGTCCAGTGCTCCTTGATATTCCCGCAGTGCGATTCCACCAGCTTGGAGTCCTTGTACACCATGTAGGCGGGCATGTCCGTCCGTAGATCGCAGTCCGTCATGTTCAGGCTGGTTCGCCCCCCCTTCGTAGAGGCGGTCGTTGTCACGGCGTCATAGCGCCCGGGGGAGGAAGACTCGGCAATCAGAGGGCAGGGGACTGGATTTCGAGCGCAGAGGCGTCTAAAATCGTCGGCATACTCTGCCGGTAGGACCAGCATGTTGGCCTGCAGAAAGCCCGGCGCTAGACCTGAGGTTGGTCCAGTGTGTTTGCCTAATCGAGCCGCAAGCCGAACATCCAGGCCAGTCACTGTTGGATAATCTTGGCTTCCCATTTTTTATCAAATACGAAAGTAATGAAAAAGTAAATAAATAATCTTATCAGTTGGGATTTTTCGCACCTTGGTTGTTTGTTCCAAGTTTATAAACCCCGTCCTCTTCGCTGAGGTCTTGTTAGCGAGAAACTTGCTATGCCTGCGGACTTGAGCCTCCGCTTGCACTCTTGCATGCGCCTTTCACGCCCACGCCATCTCCATGTCCCCTCAGCTGACGACAGTATATTGTTCAGCTGAATGAACCGAGCTGTACTATTGATAATGAGTCTGCATTGTCGGCCATACCTCTGAATATTCTAGCAAAAATAACCGAAAGTGGCTGCCAGCACACCAACTACCCATCATACACAGCCCATCTTCAACCGACTTCTTTCCCCCCTCTGCCTTTCCCAATCAGAGACTACAATCTTCAAATTCGAGCCATTTCAAACAATGTCCAGTTTACAAGTGGTTACTCTTCGGGGATCGTACCAGGGTCCGTCTAACATATAATCGTACAGCTCGCTTCGCATCAGTAGCCCATCTCTTCACTCGATTCCCTACCCGCTCCGACTTCACAGATATACTAGGTGGTGGATTCTTATCTCCTGCCGCATTGAAATTAATCGGCATGATGCCATCAACATTCCCGATCGTTAACTTGCCGTTCAAGCCAGCCCCATGACATTTTGCCGAAGGGGTTGACTTGACTAGTGTTGCATGTGCAGCCGAAGTCGCGGACCGCAGCCGCAGGAACGAAAACTTGGGTTTGATGCGCCGAGATATTAAATCACCCGCCTCTGACTGTACCGTTTGTCGTTCGTCAACTGATTCCAGGGGAGATTCTGGTCTTGGTAAATTTCCACCTGGGACTTCAACTTGGGTTGGTGGATATGACAAGTTGAACTGGTCAGAAGGCCGGCAAGACTCCTCTAAACTGCCTTGCTCCTCGCTAAGCGCCTTTTCAACTCTTTTCCTACCTGCGTTTTCCCTGTACGCTGTCATTTTGTCTATCCCGTCAGGTCTGTGAGCAATATCCAGACGCGGAGGCTGCGCCACGTCGGCGAGTGCGTTACACTGCTTGAGCCGATTGTTACGAATCACTGATCCAGTCTGAGTACTTCGTCCATGACCCAGATGATTTCGTGATATTTTTAATCGAAGCTTTGGTGGCGCCTTGGAGGTTGGGTTTGCTGCATCTTCATCTGCAGATCGCCGGGTCGCTCGTGCACCACATGGGGACGCTCCAGCATCTCTATCTCCAGGTAGTGATGGTGTACGTACACGAAGCCTCAGCTTTCCGGGGCTATTTGCACGCGAAATTTGACTGCGAGAGGATGCTGATCTTACCTCCGAGATACCAGAGTCATTCTTGCTTCCTTCACTTGCAGGCCCAAGTGCAGCTGTATGGTGCCTTCCAGGCCCTTTCTCAGCCGGCAGTGGCGGCAAGGCTTTCATGCACTTCTGGCGAAGGTTAAGCTGGATTTTTTTCTGCCGATCTGGGGAGAGAGGCTCCGGTTTAAGAGTCAATGTATCCTCGTCCGACGACAGCGGCTGTTCAGCGGCGGGTTCGCTCATGCTGAGAGCTGGACTGGTGACTTGCGCTGTGGCGACATTCCGACGATGTCTCTTCTGGTAGGGCCGTTCCACTGTCTCCATTTCGTCCAAGATTTCCATGGTTGATATCCTACTGCTGCGCTTGCTGGCTCTTTCGTCAGTATCATCTTCATCACTCAGTCTCGAAAAGGGAGATTTTGCCAAGCGCTCAAATGATGATAGCAAAGACGTAAAATCGGCAAATGCTGGGTCCAGCGCCATTACATTCCTGTTTATGCTTGCTTGCGATGCGCGTCTAGTAGCTGAACTGAAACAAAAATTTCCCGTCGCGGGCTTGATGTCGTTTTGCCGTTCTGTCACGGACGGGAGCCGGCCTTCGTTGCTGATATTTTTTGGCTCGGAAGAATGAGCTTCTTGTCTGTAATACAAGTTTTCTGGATAGGCTTTTAAGCGCTCAGTGGCTGTCATGAGTTTGTCTGCTGCTGCAGTCGAGATTGCATTGGCAATGACACGCTCAATTTCTTCAATTGAGTCATCGTGGCTGCCTTGCAGATACGAGTCGAACGACTCATCTGTGCTGCTGTCGTAATGATTATAACCACTTCTGTAGGCAAAATTTGTAGCTTCGGGTATGATTGCGTTGTCCAAGGCACTGTGCATTTTTATTTCCGAGTCCTGTCGTGGTATGACTGGTTGACCAACAGCAGCGGCTCTGTGAGGAACAGGAGATAGCGGCATGGCTGTTTCAGAGGCATTGTCACAGCCTGTAGTATTGAATTCCTCGCTGTAATCATAGAAAAGGGCACGGCCAGGTCGTATAGCCGGGCATGTGCTGCTGGCGGTCAACGGTCTCTGATACATCTCGACTATGGAGGTCAAGCTTGCTGATCTGGTACTTTGATCTGTTGAGCCCAAGTAGCGGTCCGAGGGCCTTGATACCCATGAGACAGTGGAACTCGGTGTTCTAGCACGCCCCGACGCTGTTCTGTAGTGGTTTGGCCCAGGGGAATATTTAGATGGCAAAGAGCAGGAAGACTTGTTCATTTCGGGGCGTAGGGATAGTGGTGGAGCACGCCTCTGGTTATTAGCAAGCGAGGCTTTGTAGAGATTGGGTGCTGACTTCTGCAAAAGTATTAAAACGCTAGATGTGTTCGCTGTGTGGCAACGCACATACCTGGGGGCCGCGCTCATATTGTGATATGGAACCATAGTCCTGGGTCCGAGTATCCATCATTTTTGGCGAGGTAACACCTGTACCAGGACGTCTCAAACGAGTAGGATATGGTGCTGGAGTCCTCGATTTTGCCCCATTGGTGTTTTGGACATGACCATTGCTGGAATAGACATGCCGCTGACTTGCCGGGTACCTGGGAAAGGATGTACCGGAAGAACCATCGTCATCGCTCCGGGCTGCTGCTGCACTGTGAGCCAGCGCATTCCTTGATGCGTATAGAGAGATGATCTCTGATGTGGTGTCTCTGTATGATCTTGTGCGGCGTTCATACGTCAGCTGCTCATCGTGGTACAGTGGGGAGCTTGGGTCTGCGTGGAAAGCTGAGTCGTCGAGTCCACGCCTCCGTTGAGGTGACGGATGATAGGTTGCAGCGAGGTTCCTGTGTCGACCGTCATTTTGATTACATCCTGTTGGCTGTTTTGAAGTCTTTTGTCGGGCTTGGAAAGCGGTCAGTTGTCGTACGGTTGCTGCATTGTCATCGGCATTCTGAAGCGGCCATCTGCCCGGCTCTGGCTCTGAGGCGGAGTGTCCGGGGTGTCTGTAGTGCAGTTGATGATGTGGTACGGCGTGCATCAGATCATTACGCTTGTTTTTTGTCTTGTAGATGTCCATTTTTACAGCCGTGATCAATTTGGTGGCTGCAGAGGCGTGGCAGATTGGCTACACACCAAGTATAAGAGTGTAAACGCTGATACAAATGAATAATAAATTGAATTCGAGACAAGGAGTGAAAATACCGCAGCACAGAATGAGGGCAAAACTTTTGTGGCTGGCAGGCAATGGTGGGTAGCAAGAGCAAGCTTTTCAAAATTGTTGGAGGGTGATATGCATTGCTTCGTGTGCCTCGGCGAAGAAGATGAGAGAGTCCGACGAGAATCAACTGCAATGAGAATATGTGTCTGCCGCTGAGCAAAGGTAACAGAAAGCTGCTGGCCGCCTGCCTGATGGCCGGTTGGCGGCATGACTTCTGGTCGGCAAGAGCGTGAGAGTATAGCTGAGAGCGATGTTTGTCACTGGCAGTATGAAGGTGCGATTGCGGCAGACGAGGGTAGGCGAGAGCAGCACGTTGGTTCGCATTCTGAGCTTGGAAATAGAAAATTGACACTTTGGTGAAGCATACATGTTTAACATTATGTGATATTGCTACAAGATTTTGGCAGCCTGCGATGAGAGCATGGCTGTTTTTCAACTGTCGGGTATCGCGTGGCGAATGACTGGAAGTTGCCGCGTCAATCCCTGTAGTGAAGCTGGCAGATGTAGATATGTACCTAGTTAAAATACGAGCAGATGCTGAATGCGGTTTCACAGACTCAGCGCAAAACAGGCATAAATAAAGCTTCTTTGAGATCTGAGTTTGACAAATAACGTCGCCCAAAATTTGGACCGCCTTTTCGAACATTCTATTGCACGCGGGCCGTCTTACGAAGAGCGGCAGCAGCGCCACCACCGCCCCTGGCTGACACAAGGCCCGCATGAATTTCAGGTGCAATTTCAATCAAGACGATTATGACGTCTGTACTATTTTTATGACATGACAGCCAAAGAAGATGTATGCACTGGCTATGTGGCTACTTCATGTCTACCAACTACAGAGTATCAATATTGCATTGAGCAAGTTGGCGTTATCGATAGTACCTTGTCCTATAGGAGGTATCTTATTAGTTACTTGGTATAGCGATTCTCTCCTGCTAGTTGCCAGGTGGTTTTCGCGAAACCTATTTTAGGAGCCAGAGCAGGCTGAAGCTGTCAGCCACAAACCCAAAACAGACTAATATAAGATGGCCATTCATGTATTACGTTGGGCAGGCTGCTTGGCAAATCAGACGATTATTCTGAAATATTTAGGTATTATTTTTGCCTGAAATAGAAACAAGGTACGCTGATAGAAAAGACTTTTAGAGTCATGCAGTTGTATGCACATGCATATTAGCACTGCGGCAGTTTCAAAAACAACTAAATAGACTCTTTGTACCTACTTGTCTCCACTTGCAATAAAAGAATATCACGACCCTCGTCTTCTCAACATAGAATTCACGTTATCGCAGAGAGAGAAACATTATCCACAGCTGATCCCACACGGCTTATTGAGAGAGTTCATCCATTAGATTTGTAGACTTGTACTACTAGGGCAGTTTATAAATGAATGTGTGATGGACGCCACGCCCCTAGTCTGGTAGGTGTAACTTGTGGTGGTGGTGTGGCGCCCGGCGGTGGCAGCCGAGATCCAATTAATGTGAGGACAAATGCCTAGCCAAAGTTATACGGTAAATCGTTGTCGGTATCCATTGCGTATTGGCAGATGTATATACGGTGGTGTACTTCGTATAATATACTCCGTTCTCCGTGCATCGACACGATTTAGATCTGAGCGAATTTTGCCTGACGATTTGGAAAACACCCGACGCGTTATACCTAATTGAGAGCAACCATGTTTGTTTTTCCACCCAAATTCACAGGGATTATTATACTCGGAAATAATCAACTATAAGAGTAATTCTAGGTTCCAGCTTTCAGCTTGTAGAAACTAAAAAGAAATTTCCACGTACAGAGCCCTGAACGGCATTTGAAGGGGCAGTGGCCTTTCAAAGTCCCACGTGGGGCCGCATGCTTCCCACTCCAACAGGCCCCCTTGCCGACGCCTGCAATCAAACAACATCTCACGCTCAGGCACTTCCGTCTACACTGGACGCGCGTATTATCCACCCGCTAGCCCAATACATTAGTCGTTGACAGGTATAGGGGTCATTAGGTGCTTGGCCAAGTCGGAGAAGCACCATTTTCACTGCAGAAACCCGTATCCCTCTGCCTTGACTTCCTTATTGAGGCAGTAAATAAGCCTGCCGCGTAAGCTTTGGTTGCGGGCGTCAAACTCTGAGTGGCCAGCCGTCGATCCTCGACGCCTCCCAATTCCCTTTTTAGCCAAAACTAGGCTCGGAGTGGACAGCCTAAGCCCTGTTGCTACTGATAGATTTTGCAGTGGTGGGATGGCGACCCCTGTCATGTTTGAGTTGGTCGTGTTGTGGGCTACTTCTCTTGGAATGTCGCAGTACAGCGACGGGCCAAAGTAACGTTTGTCGAGAAAAAATCGGACGAGTCAACCCTGGTCTAAATACATACATAGTAGGCCGGCCCCTAGCGGTACCGCTTAAGTTATATTCACCCTTTGATAGGAAGTACAAGGGGCCCGCGACAAGGTTTCATTGCCTGTCAGAAAACCCTTCTTTGCCAAGCTGAGACTTGGCACGGTTGATCTGTAAAATTGTTTCTCTTTTCAACTTATTTTTTTGGGTTGTTTTTCTATTCTTTTAACCCTCTCCGAGCCGTCCACTATAATAAACCTGTGGTTACACAATTCGATGATTGTCCCTCAGCGCTGGTTGCCCAGCAAGCAACCTTACAAGACACTATTCGGCCTGGGCGTTTTCGTCTCCGTTATTTTCGTCCTCACACGGCTCTTCTTCAGCAGCGACGAAGATTTACTCGCCCTTGGCTCCTTCCAAGATTCCCCCGAGACTCATGAGCTCTGCAAAGCCCATGGATTCACGGCCTACCCCTCGAGCGTCGGCGGCGCACGGCGCAAGGTCTACGACATCACCATGATCAACACGGAGCTCGACTGGCTCGAGATCCGCCTCAACGCGCTCTATGACGAGGTCGACCTCTTCATCGTCGTCGAATCCCCCGTGACATTCACCGGGCACGCCAAGCCCATGGTCGCCAAGCAGAACTGGGACCGCTTCGCCAAGTACCACGACAAGATGCTCTACCACGAGCTCGAGTTCCCCAGCGACTTCCACCCGCGCCGCACCTGGGACTTTGAGTACTTCCAGCGCGACGCCGGCTACGTCCAGGTCTTCCCCAAGCTCGTCGGCAGCGACCCGCGCGCGCCGCGCCTCGGCGACGTCATGGTCGTCGCCGACATGGACGAGATACCCCGGCCCGAGACGATCCGCGTCCTCCGCGCCTGCAGCTTCCCCCGCCGCCTCACCCTCTACTCGCGCTTCTACTACTACTCCTTCCAGTTCCAGAGCGTCGGCCCGGAGTGGCACCGCCCGCACGCGACCTTTTACGACGGCCCGGCGCGCACGGTGACGCCCAACGACCTGCGCGGCTTCCACGGCGGCAACTTCATCTCGCGCTGGATGGAGTCGGGCCGCTACGCCAACTCGAGCTGGCACTGCAGCAGCTGCTTCGACTCCATCGACATGTACCTCAACAAGATGGCGAGCTTCTCGCACAAGTGGATGAATGGCGAAAAGTACAGGGACCGCGACAGGATCGCCGACGCCGTCCGCGACGGCGTGGACATCTGGGGCCGCGGCTCCAGCACCTTTGAGCGGATAGAGAATAACCAGGACCTGCCGCCGCTGATACGCGACGATGCGCGGTTCTTGTTTTTAAAGGATCGCAGCGGCAAGTCGGCCGGCATGAAGGACTACCCCTAAAGGATTGGGGGCTTTGCATAGCACGTGTTTTTTTTGGTGCCAAAACGAAATATGTCAAAATTTAAGCATTGGGAAGGGATCATTAGAATATTTAGGCGTTAGACGGCTGATGGGCAGCCTTTTTTTGATTTGATTATAATAATAATTTACCCAATTTTTTACCATTTAATTTATTTGCTGCAAGTAGGCGGGCGGGCGAATTATCTACAACTCAAACAGGCATGTATATCCTCACTAGTGGCTAAATGTTGAACAGAATTGGTGAGCGACTCGCTTGAAATATGAGTTCTCTCAAAATGGGCATTTTAGTATTATTTGGTGCGTTTACATGTTATTTTCCGATTTGAATTTATCCAACTCATTTGCCTATTGTACATGTACTCTCGCCTGCAGTCTCAGGAGCCAGCCAAAACTGGTCAAATATATCTCTGGGTCACGCTCTTGGGGCATCATCTTTCATTTATCTTGAAAGCCATAATATAATTAGCATATATAATATAGTGTAAAGATCAAGGCTCAGAACTGCGAGTGTAACCGGTAGCCTTGAGGTCACGATCTGGGCATCATCTTTCTTTCCTAATGCCAACATCACAAATCCGACGGGTGAAAGTCAGAGTTGTACAACGTCAGCCTTTGGTGTAGGGAGAAAATGCAATGGCTCACATAGTGCAAAACCAAGACGTTATCTTTTACCCAGCAAATTTTGGTATTCCTTGATTCTCGATTCCACTTGTCCGCATGCAAACCCGGAGGCATACTCCACGCATCAAGCGATTGACTGTAAAACCAAGATTCAATGTCGTTATGGGAAAGGGTAATTTATTTAGTTTTAGCTCGGTGAAATGTTCAATGTTGTCATTCATTCAGCTCGGGTAACTCAGTGGTAGAGTGTGGGATTGCAGTCAAGGTGGTTCTCCACTGGCAGTAAGATATCCTAAAGTCACTGGTTCGACCCCGGTCTCGAGCTGCTTGTTTTTTTGTGATTGTTTTTGGTCAAGTATGGCAACGCTGCTGTATTTGGCCATTCTTTTTACAGCCAGAATTTCAGTGCGTTCGCAGGGTGCTCCGTTCCAGGTCTTGTCAATAAATAGAGAAACGCTGTCTTCCCGTCGACCTAGTCATGATGCTACCTACCCTAGAGAAGTATTTGAAAAGGTATATTGGTTTATCAAAACGTTGTAGACCCTTTTTATAGAACCCTTTTAAAAGAGTTCTACCATGCTGTAGATAGTAGAATAAGTCACTAAATAAGTTTTAAAGTAGGAGTATCTACCAGTATTTGTTGTCTGAATGATCGACAGACAATGAGGGTACTAGCATCAAGACTACTCTGTAGATTGTCAAAATACACGGTGAACAACTATAGATACCTTCTCAACTCTGCTATACGATCTAATTTCTGTGCATTTATTCTCAGCACAGTCATGTCATCATCAGAAACATTGCAATAGCTTCAACTAAGGTACGAGAACGCTTAGCCCGTCGGCCATGTACTACTTTAAACAACACATTGTGGATTTTCAAGTTATTCTATGTCCAGCTGTCTAGCTTTTCGGTAGCAGGTTTGACGCTGCCTCCCGGCAAGAGAAGTTGAGCGACTCTCGACACAAGATCGCGCAAACTCGAACATGGCCTGCCTCTGTTCCAGAATGACTGTCAGGAGCCAATTGAACTTTTCATCAAGGCTACTGCTATACACTATAATATTGACCCAAACTTTTGGGTTTTAAAAGGTTTCTATAGCTTCTTTACTGCCACTTACATGAAGGAATCACGCAACTTGAGCCATATACCGTAGTTCACAGTTTCCACTTTCTATATTCACAGCTCGCGTTTAGACGTATCTTGCTACATATACCATTATTTCCGCAGCTGCCAACTCAAAGAAAAAAAAAAGTGCATATCAGGCCTTGATCTCATACAGGGCCGATGTATGAGACCTTCACAAAGTCGGCACGGCTGTCCGCGTTCAAGAAAAGCGGTACCCTTTTTGTCCACGGCTTGGCAGCCAAGAATCCTACAACGAAGCGTGTGACTCCATTACGCCCCATGCCATGGCCTCATCCACGCTGGTTTACTGGAAAGGATATAAATAACAGATTCTTGTCTGCCCCGTAAGATTTCAATACTTCAATCGTTCGTTGAAGCCACAGTAGCGCTGAGATCCATCTAGTATTACCTAATTTCCCGGCATCATCATGGTTGTCACTGATTTCAAAGGCCATCAACCGGCGGACACAGGATCGCAGACCGTGGCATCAAGCAATTCGGGCCATCGTCAGACAGTGCCAGTGGCTGCTGAGGAAGATACGCCACACAGTATGCTCGATCTTCCCCCGCCATACGAGCCCTATCCTCCAAAGGATGCGACTATGCAAAGAGGTGCGAGTACACAAACATCCACACAAAGCGGCCGCGGCCACCGCCGCCGCGGCCATGGTGCTCAACACGGTACTCGCCATGCGCAATCTTCAAGAAGGGCCACGTCAAGCATCAATGAGCAAGGCTACCAGCCGACAAAAAAGATGATTTTTGACGAACAAGAGGCCAGCGGGTACTACGACAAGTACGAAGACGTTACCGGTACCTGTTGCTCGGCCCGCGGAGGCTGCTGTTTTTCGGACCGTGGCGGCTGCTATTGCTCGGATCATGACGGATGCTGCTTCTCTGACCGGGGCGGGTGTTGCTTTTCGAATAATGGCGGATGCTGCTTCGGCGACGATGGCGGGTGTTGCTTCAGCGGCTCCCAGCCAGGGAAGCTAATTCCCTCCGTTGGAACGCTTTTTAAATGCTGATTTCTTGTCGATTTCATTTTGTGTATGTGGTGAAGTCTATACAACTATTTATATTTGTGAACGGCATTACTACTATACAACTGCTGTGTGCTGCAATTGCGCCCAATGTGTGACAATGGGGTAAGCGAGGTAGAGAGAGGCTTAGTTTTTATGGTATTTATCGCCGGAGCCGGTGGACAATTAGTTGCGCGAAAAAAGTCAGCTTTCTTGCCCACTAGTCAGAATATTCCAATTCGCTCTACGGTCAGGGTGCTCGTTGGAGCCTACATCACCAACTACTACTACGTTGGTAGCCACGATGCTTGCTCTCTTGTAGAGCCCAACCCCTGTTGTGCGACGTCATTGACGCCTGTCGTCCGGGGGTGATTTGGGAGTGAGGGCCCCATATATCCAGATCGTCGTCAGATTTATAAATTGCTATGAATCATCGATTTTGCGTTTTTAATCTAAATCGGATTTTTGTTTTATTTTCTTACAGTGAATGGGGCGTTGTCGGGCATGTCTCCGTAAAGAGCACGAGACACACTCCACGGTTGAGACATCTGGAGACCGCGGTCAGTGCCATTTGCAACCGGACACGTGACCGGTCGGCATTGACGATTTGCATCGAGCCCTGTTGAACGAGGCCCGAGAGTGGGCAAGGAGGGGATGCTATTATTTTAGGAAACAATTTTGCTACATGATCGGCAAATCTTGGCTGACGGGACAGTTGAGATGAGCCAGTCGGCGAGATGCCAAATTTGCACGTCTGGGAATGGAAGACTTTACTCTGTAGTAAACGTTGGTCCCGTCATGATGAACTTTGATAATAAGGTTTTGGCTCATAACTAAATGCTGGTGTCAGGGCATGGTTTCTACTAGCAGGAGCTTATTAATGCTTAGCATCATCATAGTACCCGTTCTGGGCCTGTAGTAGTTCCTTACTTGCACATGCCTGGCTCATTGAAATAGGTACGTTGGGTTGGGTTGATATTTCTTTCTGCCAATTCAATATTGTCAATCCTTCCTTTTGCTGGCAAGTTTCATGTGGGAGGCAGATCGGCAAAAGCGCCACCTTGACGTATTTTTACCCTCGGCTCAACCGTCCCTTGAGCCGTGCAGCCCTTGCAAAACGGAGAACCTAGAGATGAACGGTTTTTCCTGTGTTTGTGCAATTTGCCATGGCCCACCAGTGCCACCACGCTCCAGAACGCTTTTCGAGGTCTGTCTCCGGTAACATACGGAGCCATGGATTAAGCCGTATCCAGTATTACGGAGTCACGAGTAATAATAATGGTGGCTCTCGGTCTCGAACGCTGGGCGCTGTGCCTGGATTTCTGCAGTGGTTGCGTGGGACTAGCTGTGGGCGGCCAGCAGTTCTACGGTGACTAATTAAAGCCCTGTATGGAGTCTCCACAGGCGGCCCCTCACTTTTTTTTTCAGGGGAGCCGTCCAGTGAAAGCCCAGTGACGGTACATTGTACATTGTACATTGTGCTGGTAGTGACAGATTTTCAGGAGAGACGAGCAAACACGAGCCATCACTGGCAACTCTAACGCCACGCGCTCCGCCAACCAATGCCTTCTGCTGTAATTGGCCTTTGATCGCTCCTGTTCCTGGTGTATAGACGAGCCAAATAGGAATGGATGCGAGTACCCTGCATGGTGGACGAAAAAAGTGGCTTTTATGGAAAAGCACTTCCACAAGCCAAAAGACAATGGGGACTTGTACGGAGTACATACCAGTTAGTTACAAGGACCCTTCTTCACATCCCCACTTCATTCGTTATGGTCAGGAACCTCGTTTCGGGGTGCGTGACCAGTTTGACCACCACCACCACCCCCCCGGTCCCGACCACGGCAACCGGCGGTGTTTTGCAAAAGTAATAACTAGTACGGAGTAGTAGAGGGAAAAAATAAGTTGGACCTGTAACCTCTGATGTGTCACCGTCCTGTCGCCAACGGTTCTGTACTCTCTCTCAAGTCTCACAACCCCTACACAACAAGATACATAAAAACAAAAACCACGATACAAAGAGCCAAGGACTCGATACTCTTGTCTGGTACATGTCGCCTCTACACCAAGTCTCTCCAAACCACCCCTCCACATTCCAATACAAATACCACAACGACGAGGATATCGATAAACCGCCATAATGTCCAACAAGCCGAGCTTGCACATTACCATGCCGCTGCCCAGGCGCCTGTCCGAGTACCAACGCATCTCGGGCGCCCCTCGCAGCCCCCGGTTCCACGAGGACTTTGACGCTCCCTTTTCCGAGGCCATCATGAATGCCCAGACACCCATCACGCCGTCATGCTCCGACTTTTCCTCCTCCTCGTATGGCGGCTCGCCGTATCAGGAGCGGCCCAGCATGGACGACGGCAGCGGCCACTCGACTCGCCGCATCTCCCCTGGAAGCTCCCTCCGCACGCCCTCGTTCCCAGACCAGCTCTCATCGGCATCGCCATGCGACCAGCAGCAGCATGAGTTCCCCTGGAACGTCCCAAAGCCGCTGCAGCGCAAGGCGACCGTCAACGATCGAGTCCGGGGCTGGGCGCGGCGATCGCTCATGCTCAGGAGTCGCCCGACGTCGCCTGACGAGCAGCTGCAACATCCCACCACCACCGCAGAGAGACGAGTCGACCCCGCCACTACCAGCAAGACCACCGATGTGCCGAAATAGTTTCTCTTGTTTCTTCTTTTCCGACACACAATGCGCAAGATTGATGATGAATCCCTGCTTCTTTTTGAAATGTCTAAACGCGCCCAACGCTATATGGATGAACATTGTATTTTTTTTTAATGATGGGATGGAATGACACAGATCTATAAGCGACACGGAGATCGCATTTGGCGTTGATGGCTATTGGCGTTTCAACTTTTTTTTTTTTTTATACATCTTCTTCATTTCGATTTTTTTTTTGTATATATTTTATATATATATCATATTTACCGATCATGTATTGAGCCAAAGCTCAAAAATTGGTATGCTATTTATTGGCAGGCTGTTTTTCCCTCGGCGGCACCATTTCAAAAGACACCGCCCCCAATTATAAACAACCGTTGCTCTTCCTTCTTGGCCCACTGAATAATCTTATTCGCCCCTTGCCCCATGGTCGCCCGAGACATGTTGGGTCCTCCCACGCAGTACAGCTCAAACACCGGTGTCACCCACGCGAGTGACGTGGAATCCTCGCTCGTCTTGTGCACAATCTTGAGGTGTGTATGCTTGGCGTGCACCGCTGCGTGCATCTCGTGGTACAGGCCCATCAGCCGCCGCCGCCCAGACGGCTCTTCAAACGGCGCCGCCTCCATCGATGCCATGCAAAACTGCACATTGGCCTTGGACTTGTAAAGAAAGTGGTTCATCGGGTTTCCCGGCACGATTTGCGCAATTTGTGGCCGGCCGGCCTGCACGGCGCCTCGGATCATGGCCAAACCCCCGTTCTTGGCCAGCTGCTGCGCCACATCATCTCTCATCTTCTTCAGCCCAAAAAAGCTCTCCTTGTCGGTGCTTATCAATACCATGGCGATTTCTTGGCTAAACCTGGCCTGCCGCTGCTCCTCTTCGTTGTGGCCGCCGTCACCGCCACCGTCTGTAGATTCTTTTGTTGTCCCTTGGTCTTCGTCCTCGAAAAAACTGACATACATGTACAAGTAGCCTTCATTGTTAAAGGCGGGCAGGCAGAGCGGGATCCAGTTTTCGCCGCCTCCACCCTTGATCCCGTCCGACTCAAATAGCATGTTGAAGATGAGCTGCAAATCGCTTGGGTGCAGCGAGTGCCGACGGGGGCGAATGACACTGACTAGTCTCCCCCCTGCAATGATGAGCCCATATAGAAGCTTGTCGGATCTAAGCTTCAAAAATGTGTTATTGATGGAAGCCCGCTGCGACTTGCGAAGCTTGAGACATTCAAGCGATCCAAGCAGCGTCGACGGCGAGCCCTTTGTGAACGTATCGGCAAGCGACGACAGCAGTGACTCGGTTCCTTGAAGCGGCTTGCTCAAGTCAGATGACGGCCGGTGGACAAATATCCTTCGCAGCGTCGGAAGTGTGAGTGTAGAGAGAATCTGCATATACAGGGCGTCGAGCTGCGCGCGCAACTGCGAATCGCTCTCCCCCAGTTTGCTGACGGCGACAAAGTAAAGCGGCCCTCGAGTCAGTACCACAAACCGCGCGTCACGAGCTGTAAACCCCAATAGCGGGCTTTTTGCGCTCTCGTAAAATGATATTATAGTTTGCATCACTCCTATGGAGGAGTTTATGAGCATCAAGTCACCATGGCGACTCCATATGGGTTTCCCGGCTGATGACAGAATCATGTAGTGCTTCAGCTTAGACTTCCACATGGCCACCCGCGCCGCGTCGTCAAATTTGGCTGTTGCTTCCGCGGGTATCGGGGCGAGCTCCTCCTCGAACCTGGCCAACGGATCGCCCTGTCGGTAGCGGCTCCTCTCAAAGGGCTGCACCGTCGGTGCTTGCGAGCGGAGCATGTTCCACGCCAGACTGCGCCTGCTTAGGTCGCCTACGAAGAGACTGGCAATATCCCCCGCCGGCCGCATCGTGGGCGCGAAGCTCATGACGCTTGCTCCGTCATCTCCTTCGCCGCCCGAGTGGCTCGCCTTGTAGCCCGGAGAAGCATAGCCGCTGCTTACTGGCGTGGAGACGGACCTTACTCCTGGAGTCTGAAACGTGCCCCTTGATCCATCCGGAAAAGATAATGTCTGTATGTCAAACGTTGTGACTGCTGTCGTTGCTTGGCCTGTATATGGCTTCGCGTCGACAGCATCGTTAGGTGGTGCCTGCTTTGCCACACTGGGGCCATCAGCCGCCGGCGCCGGCGCCTTGTCATCGGTTCCCATTATGCAGCTCAAATATCGCAACCGACGTCATCTTCTGGCTCCGGGTGGGTGGTGGAGCTAACCGCTTCAACGATGCCTGACCTCAAGCGCGTTCCAGGGGCGTAGCCTTCATTCCATCCCAGCCGAATAGCTCAATTTTCTTGTCTCGGGCACCTCGAGTATGCACACGTGCGTTGAGAAATGGCTAGGGCCGGCGAGTGAGTTTGGTGGGTTGTGGATGAGGCAAGGTAAAAAGGTCACAGTCGGTGCCTGCCTGTGACGACGTACCCCAACCGCCAAGGTATCCACAGTTTGGAGCTCCAGGTCTGCAACGTAGCCTCCTCGACGCAATCGTCTGCAGTCTCGCCAACAGACCTTGCAGCGCAAAACTATACGTTTCGAATTTTAAATTTCTAATGAGGGGACCCCTTTGCAGCCATGGCGCTTGATCCCGGCTCGAGAGCGTGGACAGGGTCACCCGAAAGCTCAGGGCGAGATTCCCCCATCCCTCGACAATGGCGTAACCAGCTAGGCGGAGGTATGCGGCATGCTTCTCTCGACGAGCGTCCTTGACTGACAGTTCGAATAGAGGAGTCTCCTACAAAAGACAAGGCCTATCGGAGATATGCATCCGCCGTGGAGAAGACCCTCGCTCTTTTCGAGACAGCGCTCGAGGAATGGGCCGACTACATATCCTTCCTCAACAGGGTCCTCAAAGTAGGCCGCGACGCCAAGACAATATACAAGCTGAGCGTAACTGATTGATTTTCAAGGCTCTACAAGCACGGCCGTCTTCCAACGCAAAGATACCCGCGAAAGCGATCCTGTCGAAGCGATTGTCGCAATGTCTGAACCCATCGTTGCCTTCGGGTGTCCACCAAAAGGCTCTCGAAGTCTATACCTACGTTTTCGACACCATCGGCGCCGACGGCTTGTCCAGGGACCTGCCCCTCTATCTTCCAGGCCTGGCGCCGACGTTATCCTTTGCTTCGCTTGCTGTCCGGTCGCCGTTCCTCGATCTGCTCGAAAAGTACTTTGTCAAGCTTGATGCGAGATCGCTTCGCCCTGCTATGCGATCAATCATACTGGCGCTTCTACCTGGCTTGGAGGATGAGACGAGCGAGGACTTTGATCGCACGCTCCGGCTGGTGAGCAGTTTCAAGGATGCAATTCGGCCATCAGGCAGCAGGGAACTGAGTGCCGACCACTGCACCGGGGATGACTTTTTCTGGCAGTGTTTCTTTATGGCCTCTATTACGAGCCAAAGTCGTCGAGCAGGAGCCTTGGCATACCTAGTACGGTACCTTCCGACCCTTGGGAGTCCCGCTGGCGCCGAAGAAGCGGACGAAACTGGCAAAGATCTGGCGGCTATGGTGACAACCCCCGAGCCTGGCCTGTTGGTCCGATGCTTTGCGAGTGGTCTCGCAGATGATCAGGTTCTAATCCAACGCGGCTTTCTTGATTTGCTCGTGTCACATCTGTCCCTAAACTCCGCAGTCCTGCAGACTCGCGTCAAGTCCACGGATCTCGAGCTACTGTTAAAATCCGCCGCGGGTGTCGTCATCAGACGAGACATGAGCCTGAACCGTCGCCTATGGGCTTGGTTGCTAGGCCCCGAGCCTACGGCTCCGGAAAATGAACAATCCCACGAGCCTGGCGTTGCTCCGGAGCAACAGCATGCCTACCTGTCCTCCCGAACCCAGTATTTTGAGGAGCACGGGCTCGCCGCGCTAACACGAGCTCTCCTGGGCATGATTAAAGACGCAGAGGGCAGCACTGTTCTCGAGCGAGCCAGACCCTACCGCATTTGTCTATCTCTTATGGACAGGTGGGAAATCGGCGGACTGGTAGTCCCGGAGATCTTCCTCCCAGTTGTACAGAGCGTTCAGCGCTTTAAGCAACAAGCTTCTTCTCCTGCTGAATTCAAAGAAGTCTTGCGGAGTGCCAGCGTATTCTTTGATGGAATAGAAAGTGGCCTGATATATAGCGAATTAGTTGCCCTTCTAGCCCAAGCAATCGGACCAGGCAGCCTCGACACCAACCAGCGCAGTGAGAAGCTATCCCTCATTAGCTTCATAGTCGCCAACTTCAACGTCAGGGAAGAAGAAATGGTGACTATCCATGCACCCCTCACCTGCCTTGCGGCACTTTACATGCTTGAGGATTTGCGAGAGAGGCAAGTTAAGGCTTCTGCATCGCCGTTCCCTGTAGAACTCGCAGATAATGTTCTGTCAATCGTTGCATCCTTTCTGGAGTTGATCCCAGATCGGGCATTCCCGATTCCATCTGCAGAGGATGCAGAGTCAAAGGAACACTACCTATCAAACATGGAGCTTCTGAGGAAGATACGCAACTTCTATGTAAATGACCAAGGCAACTTGGATGCCTCCCAACCACCATTTACCGGCCTGGAAGCAGGCAAGCTTCTGATTCAGAGAGCTGCCAAAAATGTATACGAAATCGATGGTGAAACTGGCAACTCACCAGATATCAGTGTGCGAGTCCGGATTTTCCTGCAGGTTCTCACCAAAACTCCCAAACAATACCACTTTGACGAGGCACAACTTCTTTCCTACATCCGCCGAGAGTTGACAAACGAGAAAATCCTCAAATTTTCTGCGTTTTCCTCACTCTTGACACTGGTCACTCAGCTGTACTATGCTGATAGAATTACGATATCGCAGCTTTCTGATCTAGTATTGCCCCTGGTCCGCCATGCTTGGTCATTTCTCTCAGTATCCGAGCCCAAATACCATGTTGAGACGGTTCGCTGCCTCTGGCAATTACAAACAGCCCTCACGCTAGAACGTCGAGAGGTGGAGGCTGCTCTGGCCACACTCATCGTCGAGAAGAAGAACCGCGATAATGCGGAAATGGGCCGTACGTTTGGCGTTTTATGGTCTCATACCCTCCAAGATAATCAAGCAGAGAGGCGAGGATCCAAAACAACAGTCCTACTGGAGCCGCGAACAAGACTCTCTGGCGCAGAATTTTACGAGGTGATGCTGACGCAGCCCTTGTTTCTTATCCTTGATGCATTGATGGATGAACGAACGCACATGTACATGAATGTCAAATCCTGGCTGAATAGCATGGTTGGTATTGACAGGTATGTATCCCTTTCAGCGGAGCGGTGTCTGTACTAACTGGGCAAGACTTTTCCTTTTATTTGCTTCTAAAATCTCGGCTGTGTCGTTCCTGCGAAGTACGAGAGACGCTACGTCAACAGACGAGTTGGATGGCAGTCCACAACAGTTTTCCGAAGATGATGACCTGGACTTGTGCCTGTACTATCTTCGCACTATGCATAATGTGCTAAGCTGTACTGGACAGATCCCATGGACGATTATGGGATCCAAACACGTTTCTGTTCGTGGAGAGAATATGCAAATCAGCAGTACGTGTACCAACCCTAGACTTGTGTTTTCCTTGCTAATGCACTGCAGCTGGCGGCGAGGGAAACGAACTAACACTCCAGGATTTACTGCTTCGGATCTTGGTCGTGTGCATCACTGGAGAGTGCGTCACGCAAAACAGCGAGCTTGTGGATAGAACCTGCCAATTACAACGATATGCCTTGATGATTCTCCATCAGTTCTTGACGGCGTCGCAAGCCAGCCGCCTCGCTCATCTCCATGTTGAGAATATACTTATTAATAGGCTCGCGAAATCCATCCATGGGTCAGACCCTTACATACAGGTTTTGCTCTTAGATGTCGTATTTGATGCCCTGAAGCTTCAAGAGCCTGCGACTCCAGAGCGGCCCCTTTCATCTATATCTGAGAAGTACCACTCATCAACGACAGATCTAACACGTCCTGGGAGATTATCAATCTCGACGGCCGACCAACACCAGCCCACGCTGCCACCACAGCTGCTGAAGTGCCTGCTTGCAGGCCTCGGCGCCGAATCCAGCCAGCTCGTTCTTGACAGCTGGATGACGTTCCTTGGTGCCTGCTTACCACTCTATGGCGGATCCATATTCCAGATTGTCATTCCATTAGTCGAAACACTTTGCAAACAAGTTGGAACAACATTTTCCAGCTTACGAGCCACCTTTGATGCTTCCAGTGGCAACTCCAACGCACAGGCTGCAGCACCTGAAACAACATTGATTTATCTATTAAATGGTCTGGAGCAGGTCCTTGCTCGTGCGCATGATCAACTGCTGGCAGACGAAGCTCGCGCACAGGTAGTAAAAAGCCCTGACCAGCCACAGTCGTTGTTTGGCAGTATGGTGTCCGGCGTCTTTCAGTCGGATGTCCCCCAGGGACGCAGTGCCACGGCAAACGACCGCCTCACTGTACACCTCGCATTCCAAGATGCCGTCCGCATTTGCTACCAGATATGGTCCTGGGGCCAGGGAGACGACGCCAACAGCGCAGATAATTCCTCGGCGGCATCTTTCATGTACACCTCCCTGCGCATGAGAAACCGCGCGAGGAGGCTACTGGAGCACCTCTTCACGGCTGAGACACTCGAGTGCCTGGAAACCATAGTTGATATCTGGAACCAGGCCACCACTCAGGTTGAAAAGTCGGAAGTTTTTAACTTCCTTGCAGCGTTGGAGGCGTCCCGACCAAGACAAACTGTGCCGTCATTATTCAACTCGATATACAGCCGCACAAACCCTACCGCGCTAGATCCATCCCGCACGTCAACGCTGACGATATCGCTGGAAGACACGGACTTGGGACTATTCTTGGTTAAATATACCCAATCGCTCGACGACGACGCCATGGACGAGATTTGGCAGGATTGCATCATCTTCTTGAAGGATATTCTCGCGAACCCCTTTCCTCACCGCCAGACCCTGCCTAGTCTGATTGAATTTGCCGCCACCCTGGGCGAAAAGGTCGATAACACCAACTTTGGAGAGCATCGCAAGATGAGAAGAGAACTGGGCGATCTATTCGTGAGGCTTCTCGCTGGTGTCTTCACCACGCGCCCCATCACTTTTGCCGAGCCGTCCACTTCCAATGGAACCGCGGAAAAGACGGCCGCCATGAGGGGGGATTCCAGTCGCGGAGCTGGTGCAGCAGCTTCTATCACAGATGCGCGAGATGTTGTTTCCATTCTCGCGTCGGTGATTCCTAATCTATCCAAGGTGCTTCCGGAACCAGATCGGGTTCTGTCCGCCGCCGGCACCATTTCCGCCAATGTCATTGTTCCCACGCTGCGCACCAAGATATTCCCCGACTCGGTGTCGCGCAATACGCTCCGACTCCTCCACGAGCTGTCCCGGCTGCCCAACAACCAGAAATCCTGGAAAAAGGACGTCGGTGACGCCTTCAACGATGGTCGCTTCTTTGGCATGCACCAGTCCCTCGTCCTCGACGGCTGGCTTCCGCTCCTGCGCCAGTGGACCGTCGCCGACAAGGAGAAGCTGCCCGAGATTGTGAGCCGTATCACAGCCCCAACCACGGCAGGCATCGTCTTTGGTGTCGGCGCCACATCGGCGCGCCTCGAGGCGGACCGCAAGACGCAGCTCAACCTGCGCCGCATCGCGACGCTCGTGCTCGCCGGCGCCGAGGACGCCTTTGTCACCGACCTGCCTACCATTTTCGACAAGCTTGTCGAGCTGCTCGCCGCCACGAGCACGTCGTCGCCGTCCTCCACCACCCGCGCCGATGTCTACATGGTGGTGCGCGCGCTCGTGCTGCGCACCACGCCCGTGCACCTGGCCATGCTGTGGCCGGTGGTGAGCGCCGAGATGCACGCGGCGCTGTCGTCTGTCGTGGCACCGGACAGCAGCGCCGCGGCAGACACGTACACCAACGTGGGCGTTCTGCAGGCGTGCAAGCTGCTCGACCTGCTCGTGTGCGTCGCGCCCGACGACTTTCAGCTGCACGAGTGGCTCTTCATCACGGACAGCATCGACGCCGTCTACCGCTCCTCCTCGTCCAAGCCCATTGCGCTCGCCGACGAGCTCTCGGAAGACCTCGGCAGCGCGGCCGCCACGTCCACTACCGCCACGGCGCCGCCACATCATGAGGACTATGGCCACACGGCAGGAGCAAATACAACGGGCGGTGGTAGTGGCGTGCAGCAGCAGCAGCAGCAGCGCAACAGGAGGCATGTCCTCATCGGACCGGGTGGCATCTCGGACGACGTGAGCCTGGAGAGGCGGGACGAGCTCGTGGCCAAGGTACTCCGGCCGTTTTTCGGCCAGCTCAGCATCTTTGCCTTCGAGTCAACGTATGCCATGGGGGCACCAGACTTGGTAGGATGTGTGCAGGGCTTGCTGCGAGATGTTTTTGATGACAAGACCATGGTCAAGGCTTTGTAAAAAAAAAAACTGAACCAAAATTAAAAGGTGGTGGAGAGTGGAGAAGGACGAGAAAGAATGTGTTTTCTTTTTTACGTAGATTTATTTGCCTGATGTTCTCTTTATTAATGATTATTACCTTTGGCCTGACTTTATACAGTTTTAATGTGAGATATTATATGGAAAATCAGACACGAGAGCCCACTACGTCTGCATCACAGTCTTGCCTCATTTGGAAATTTGTCAAAAGCGAAAAAAATGGTATTCGTAAATTGTGATTCAAAAAAGAAGAATAGAATCCCAAATAAAAAGCGCCCAGTATACGCCAGATGCCCAATTTACACACGTGTTCAATCTCAAATCCGTTTTAAATTGAAAAAACGCCCGTAGTTTTTTCCTGCTCCTATTCTCTTCAAAACCATGGGCAGTTGCGCTTTCCCTTCGAAAAAATAAAATAAAGACAAGCTGTGTCCAGGTGATTATAATCCGGCAAGGGTATTGGCATCGGGGCCAAGAACGCGGAAGATGACACTCTCAAAGGCCACTCTCTCCATGGCGGCACCAAAGGCTACACAACGAACAACACCCTTAAACTCCCGCTTTAGCGCCTCGAGGGTAGCGGGTTGCAGCAGCAGTTCGATTGGATAGCGTGTGGCGAGCTCGAACCAGGCCTGGATGGGAGTAATTTCCTCGGTGCCGGGGTTGAGGGACTGAGCAAGGCCGTAGAGTGTGTCGAGGGTGACGGTAGAGGACGGCCACTGCAGCGTCGGGGAGCTGCGGAAGCGGCTGTTGAAGGCCTGGCGCTCGTTATAGATGGACTCGGGGGCATTGGCCATTAGATATGACGTTGCCATCAGCGTATGGCCTTTCATGTCCTCACTCTGTGTGCTGTGGGTGTGGCAGTCGCCAAGCCAAAAGTGGTCCCAGCATACATGCTCGAGGCTAGAAGCGAGGGAAGGTCAGACTACAATGCTGGTAATTAGACCTTGTCTTGTACTTACGAAAGAATGAAGTTAATGATTGTCAGCTCTTGGGCAGGCGTCAGTTGAATCTGGCCCCGGGACCAGACGTCCGAGACGGGCGAGGTAAAGTAGCTGCTGGTGGCAGAGCTTGGGCTCACGCTAAAGGAAGGCGTCCCCAGGAGCTTGTTGGTACTTAGAGTGACAAGGAGATCCTCATCCAGGCCAAGACTCTCCATCAGGAAAGGGTCGCCGGTTTCTATGGGTGGGTAGATGCCGGGTGTTGTGTTTTGTGGCGAGGCATCGATGTACTGTGCTGAAGCATCGGACAGGACAGTGGCAGCACTTGGCGACGGGGCTCCATTTGTTAGGCCGGGCGGACTGGGGATGCCGTTCTCTGATAGTACAGATTTGATGTCGTCATTCTGCCTCTTCAAGGCGTTGGTGTCATGCTGCGCCTGTGTGATGAGCTCACGGAGCTGTGAAATGTCCATCTCAAGCTGCTTGACATAGTTTGCTTTGCGTTGGCGATGCTGGATCTGGGCCTTGCGCACTTGGGCACGACGAATTTGATTCTTGGACAATCCGCTCTCATCTTCGCCTCCGGGGCTTTTTTCCCTGGCAGTTGCTAGTAAGGTTCTGGTCAGGCTCTTGTCTCTTTGGAAACGTTTCATCCTGGCGGTATCTCGAACAGTGGTGCTTGAAATTATATAGGGCATAGTAGTGGTATGAAAGCATAGATAAAAGAGGTACAGATGAAAAGGGAAGAATAACGAAGGGGAGAATGAAGATGTTGGTAATGGCTGGACAGTGGCAGGTTATGAGGAGTCAAGGGCAGTATTGGAGTCTTGGAATCATGGCAACCAGTGCCCACGACAAGAATTCCAGAGGCGAGATGAGCAAACGTAAGACTAAACCGGCACGGAGATTATGAAGGGATACCCCAAAAATAAACCCAAGCAGGAGAAAACGTAAGAGCAGCGACAGCGGCGTCTTGTGACGGGCCAGCTTATAAGACGATGGACAAGGGCAGGCCTAGTTGGCAGCCAGCCCAAAGTAGAAATGACAAATCATTAGATTTGAGCGGGCCGATGGGTTCAAGGCCGATGGCATTGAAATAATTTGTCGCTTCGGGGAAGGGGGAACAAGCTGTGCATAAAACCGCAAGCCGGAAATAACAATAAATTGGGACGGCCCGAATTCGACAGCAGAAACACAGTTTCGAAAAAGCGATTCTTGTGATAGAAGCGGGCTGCACTGGGCTGGTCTGGGGAGAAGATGGTGGTGGTTCGAGTTGTTTTGTCACGGAAGCTTATTTTAGAACTTACCCGTCACAGTACTGGCTGAAGGAGCCTTGGACTTGGGGGCAGACTTTTTATCCTTTGTTTTGTCCTTGTCTCGCTTGAGATATGACAAAAACGAGGGCCGTTCAGGCGCCTGGTCCGCCATTGTGAGCTCTGGAGGTCCTGGTGAGCGATGACCCGGCGCTTTCAGTCGAGGCGCGCTGTGGTAGGAGGCACCAGCCAGTGGGTGAAGACAAGAGGGGCCAGGCGTATCGCAAGGACAGCTTGTCGGTGTGGATCGCGATCAAATTGACTTCACGGAATGTGATACCTAGGCTTAGTCGAAGCTTGGACGGCCAGCCTGGGATAAAACGCGACAAGGAACGGAGAGATTTGAGATACGTGGTTGATGAGTGGTTGGGGCGCGTTCGAAATGCAGCGAGGCGGGCAGCACCACTGGCTTGTTCCGGGTTAGTGGACCGTCCTTGTGGTGGTGTAGAGGAGGTTCACTTACTACTCCGTACTAGTGGTAGAGGTAAGGAATACTAGCAATTTTTTGTTTCAATGTGGAGGGGGATTAGTCGTATGTAGCCACAATTGTCCCTGTCTCTTTAAGTGGTAAATAAAGAAGGCAAACGGTATTTTATAAATATATGCTCGATGCCGTATGTATGTCGCTAACTGTCTTGGCTCCCTCTTGGCCGATGCGACTCTCAAATTTTGCAGATGGAATTATGTACTGCAATTGAACAGTGATGCTCGAGTCGGTGATGCAGAGACATGTTGTGTGTTGCTAGGCCAGCCAAGCAGAATATTCCAAATAACGGTGATTGTTTCCTCATTCTCGGGGCTCCACTTGAACCAAGTGCGGCGCAGCCACATGCGGCACGGCTGCAGGCAGCTGGTGGCAGCTGGTGGCAGCTGGCGCCGTCTGCCAGCCTTGTAAGATGTACCTCCTCCACACTAAATGTAGGGCGAAGCTACTTGCCGAGCCAATGGCCCTTCTGCACTACGTACTTGGTATTCCAAATCGGCTCAAAACGCATCGACAATGTAATGCTATTACTAGGCACTACAGCTCAGCTTATCGCAAAGCTTACCCGTGTATAAACGGAATGTTCCGTTTGTCACCTACTGTTAATAGCTCCCTGGGTTGAATCTTTCTCTCGCATCTGTATTCTTGTCTTGGAAGTGAGCTCAGTGCCTCCCACTATGCAGCAGATCAGTCAAGTGAGGCGGCCAATACTTCTAGCACTCTTAGGAATAACTAAAACAGACAACTAATCTATTCAACTATATTGTCACAATCTTCTTTATCTTGTTTTTAATTTTAATTTTCTTGTGTGGTTGAGTTGTGCTAACTAATACATTCTACCTAGACACCTCTAGATTCGGGAAGCTGCCACATGGCATTCTGTCATACGTACTTCCTACTCAGGTCTGACGACGCCCAACTGCGCAAATCACAAGTTTTAGCTCTCCATCCCAAAGAATCACGTTCTATATTACAAGTAATCATATAGCCCAGCTCCATCGACTGTGGCTGGCCTATTCACGTCGACTAAATCATCTCCAGGGTAGGCCAGAGCCGTACTATCGCCATCAACCAATCATAGAATTCAGACACTCATAAGCCTTGTTAGCCTTTCGTTTTCAGCAACACCAGGCTTGGCTGCTCGCACACCCAAAACGATACACTCGTCATTAACCTCTAGCCTCCAGGGCCAACCATTCAGAATCTGCGGCTCTTTTTTGCTCACATGCCCCCTCGCAGACGTCAGGAACCCGACAACCAACGTCTTTGGAGCTCATAGACTGTGGGCCGAATACTAATTGCATGCCTCTCATTTTAAGAATACATATTTATTTCCCCAAGATCTAACCGCTGGTCTCAATTTTTAACATACCCCCCAAATTCCCACACCGACAACAGTAAAAATCATGTATCGTGGGAAAAAGGCGCGCGCCGCCGCGGTGACACCTGCTATCAAGGACGATGCCCTCAAGCCGTCCCTCACAGCATCCTCCTCCGCCTCATCCCTCGCCTCCCTCGCCTCCCGGCGTCTCTCCGAGGCCGGCACCGCGGGCACCGAGCAGATCAAGCGCGTCGTCGCCCGCACGACTCACCTGCTCTCCATTGACAAGATCCCGACCTGGTACGGCGAGAACCCGTACATCCGCACGGGGTACCGCCCCGTCTTCGCCGCGGCGGGGCCCTGCTTCCGGAGCTGGACGTACCTGCACAACCAGAGCGGCAACATCTTCACCCACCTCGTGCCGGGCGTCGCCGCCGTTGTCGGCAACGCCGCGCTCGCGTGGTACCTCTCGGCGCACTACCCGGGCGCCTCGCTCGCCGACCGCGCCGTCTTCCACGTGTATCTCACGGCGTGCTCGGCGTGCTTTGGCCTGTCGGCGGCGTACCACACGCTGCTCTGCCACTCGCAGGAGCTGGCGGACCTCTGGATCCGGCTTGACTATGTCGGCATCTCGCTGCTCATTATGGCATCGTTTGTGCCGGGCTTGTACATGGGCTTCTACTGCGAGCCGTGGCTGCTGCGTGGATATCTTGCTGCGGTATGTAAATTGATATTTGTTAGAAAAGCGGACACCGATAATGAACAAAAAGAGAGTGCATGTAAAAAAAATATGATGCTGATTTTTCTGTACTAGATATTCGTGATGGGAGCCTTCAATTCGTATTTTTCCCTACGTGGTAATAATGACTCCAAGGACTGGCTGACTTCAAGACTGCTACCCTTTCTTGCCCTCAGCCTGTCTGCCTTTATCCCCATCATTCATGCTGCCCTTATTTTCCCCTACGACCAGCTTCAGAAACAATCTGGCCTTAATTACTACTACCTCGAGGGCGTCTTTATGCTGACTGGTGTTGGATTTCTTGTTGTAAGTCACCCACTCATACTACAGCCCCCCCCCGCCTTTACTCGACAAGCCATTTGCATCCTTTACTAAACTAGGATTTGCAGTCACGATTCCCCGAGTGCTGGCTACCGGGTAAATTTGATATTTGGGGATGCTCGCATCAGATATTCCACTGCTTTGTTGTGCTGGGTACAGTGAGTCACTTTGTGGGCATCTTGTCGGGCTACGATTATAATTATACGCATCCACGCTGCGGAGTTAGGCACTCTGCTACGGAAATGTGAAAATAAAAGGTATAGAACTGGCGTTTCCTGGCCAAAATAGAGAGGTACGTTTAAAAGTATAGAGTGCACACTGCATTTACATAACGATTTATGATTGTTGTTGAATTCATCATTGCTGTGATTTATGGAGTTAATGTACATGTCCCTGTTGCTACTTTAATCGTGGTCCTCCTCGGTCAGGCCAGGACAGCCCTCCATCTCTGCATCCGGATAGGCCATCTTGCACCAGAAACAGTATTTATGCTCCTGCCGGAGGTGCTTCAAAAGTCGCTCCAGGCGCTCCCGCACATCTGTCGCATTAAACTCGTCCAGCTCCGGATCTTCCTCGTCCAGATCCTCTGCCGTTGTATAAATAGCACTGGCTGGTTTGCCCAAGGCCGTTTTGTAGTCTGGATCTTCTTCATCCTCGTCTTGATACGTCGGCAGACGGGAGAGCGACTGTTCCAGGTCGTAGCGTATTCGACGGGTGCGCTCCTTTTCCTCGCGATGGCGCACGAGGCCACGGTAGAGAATGGATATTGATTTCAGAGGTTTTGAAGAGTGCGGCACCCTGCTGCTCCTCTTTTTCTTCTGCAACTCCAGCTCAGAGTCAGAATCTTCATCGTCATCATCTGAAGGAGCTTTGATACCGGTGACAGCTTCTGTCGACTTCTCGTCGTCCATGCGTTCCGCCAGGCGCTGCGCCGCAAAAAACTGCTGCTCCAGCTTCGCATCCTCGCGCTCCCTCCTCACGCGCTCGCGGTACTCATCCGGGTCCAGCTTTGGCACTTTTGCGTCCGGATCCAGCCCTTGCTCCTCCGCTGCCTCCCTGAAGCGGCGCTTCTTCTCGGAGTCCATGCCAACGCCGCCTCGATCATCCTTGAGGCTGAGGTGAATGGGCTCCGTGCGGGCCAGCGAGGTGCCGTCGGCTTCCTTCTTGCCCAGCCCCCCGCCGGTGAAGCCCATCTTGGCCATCATGGCGAGACCCTTGCTCTTCTTGGCGCGCGGGTCGTCGAGCATCGACGTGGCGAGAGCCTTTTCACGCGCCGTCTTTTCCTCCTCGGCGATTTGGGCCTTGGACTTGACAAGGCCTCTGGCGCGGGATTCCTTCTTTAGGCGCTGTGCGCGCTGCAAGGACGTCTCCTTGACGGGCTCGGCTTCGCCAAAGGTCATGTTCATGTAGTCATCTTCCTCGTCCTGGGCCTCGGCGCCAGGGTGATTTGTGGTGCTCATGGCAACATGCTGTGATTTTTGCTTTTCTGGCTGTAGAAAGAGCAAACAGTGACTTGAGGGGGAAGAATGTTACTTTTCCTCCGACTGAATGACGCCAAGTTGATGGGTTTCAAATACTTTTTGCAGCACAAAGTCTCTTTAGTACAAAGTCTTTCAGTACAAAGTCTTTCCGTTCAGTTCAATACCCACTTTTACCAGGTACCTGCGACAGCAACAGGGGGCGGCCGCCAAAGCACAAGCTGGCCCGATTTGATTTACTTGCGGGTCAGTTGGCCAGCTCCGAGTCGACGCCACTCCATAAATTCAATAGCGAGGATCTGGCCTTATTAGGAAGGCTTCCCCTTGCACAAGGTCAGCGACGACGCAGATTCCAACAATTATCTATCTGCTTGGTGCGCCTCGCCAGACTGGTGCATTATGAAGTTCTCGACCCTGTCGCTGGGGATTCTGACCCTCCTGACGCCGTTGACGGCAGCATGGAGCAAGGAAGGTGAGTCGCCATTGGAAATCCCCCCCTTCAATGCAGCAGCGGCCACATTTAGTTGTTTCGAGCCGGTCAACCATGAATAACGGACATGGATGATTTTTTTTTATTCTACAATTTCTTGGTAGTCACAAAAAATGCTAATTGATGCTATTGAAAAAAAAAAAAGATCGTGAAATCTTTCGAATTCGTGATGAAATCTCGGCGCACGAAGTCGACCCTGCCGCCACGTTTTACGACATTCTCGAGATCCCGCGTCACGCGTCCCAGGACGACATCAGCAAGGCCTACCGCAAGAAGTCGCGCGAGCTGCACCCGGATAAAGTGACGCAGAAGCTGCGCTCCCGCAAGCCCAAGGACGGCGCCAAGTCGGTCAAGGCGCCCACGCCAGCCGAGATCAGGACGGCCGTGAAGCTGGCCTCGGACCGTCAGGCGCGCCTGTCCCTCATCGCCAACATCCTCAAGGGCGCCTCGCGCGACCGCTACGACCACTTCCTGTCCAACGGCTTCCCCCTCTGGAAGGGCACCGACTACTACTACAACCGCTACCGCCCCGGCCTCGGCACGGTGCTCTTTGGCGTGGTGCTCTTTGCGGGCGGCGCGGTGCACTACCTGATCCTGTACATGAACTGGAAGCGCCAAAAGGAGTTTGTCGGCCGCTACGTCAAGTTTGCGCGCAACACGGCATGGGGCGGCAACATTCCCGGGCTCAACCTCGATCCAGCGCCGGCGGCAGCAGCACCAGCCGTGGAGGAGAAGGAGGAGGAGGAGGGCGCTGCGCCGGTGCCACGAAACCGCAAGGAGCGCCGCATGATGGAAAAGGAGACGCGCAAGGACGAGGGTCGCCCGTCCAAGAAGAAGGAGCGCAAGACGAGCCGCGTCCCCTCGAAGCCGTCGTCGCGTGATGCCTCGGAGACGCCCGTTGTCAGGAAGCGAGTCGTTGCCGAGAATGGCAAGGTTCTGGTAGTGGACTCGTTTGGCGATGTGTTCCTTGAGGAGCAGGATGAGGAGGGTGTTGTGCACGAGTTTCTCCTTGATGTGAGTATATTCCAACCCGCGTTGATGTGTTGCAAGCGAAGCCGGCGGCAACAAACAAAAAAAGTCTCTGGGGTAAAGTAACTTTTGCTAACTGAACCTGATTATATAGCCTAATGAGCTGGCACCGCCTACTTACAAGGACACTGCTGTCGTGCGCGTCCCTCTGTTTTTCATCCAGGCCACGGTTGGCCGACTCTTTGCCGGCAAGGCCAAGGAGGACGCCGATGGGGAGGAGTTGATTGGCGAGGACGAGTCGGACGGAGCACAGAACACGCCGGGTAGTGACTCTGCCGGCGAGGACTTTGAGGTGATTAGCAAGAGCACCGAGTCGCTGAGCAAGGCCAAGACGAGTGGTGCGCAGCAGGGCAGCAAGCCCAACAAGCGCAAGAACAAGAAGAAATGAATGGATTTCTAATCCAGGTGGATGATTAGGGAGGGTGCTGTTGTTGTAGCTGGTTGATATGGCTTGTACATGGCATGATGCTGGACAGTGGACAGGGGCTGCGTATGTGTAAACTTGGGCTGTTTTTTGTTCATGGGAGCGCGTGAGTTGGATGGGAGGGAGTAAAAAAGTTTATGGAAAAAAATTGGACGTAGAATGGAATATAGAAGGAGTTTTCTGTTTAAGAAGAGGAATGCTATTTCTGTGATGTAGTGTACATGGGGCTGTACTGGCACCCTAAGCTTGTGTTGCTATTGGGTGAGGCTTTCCATATGGGGTATGACCTGGACCATGTTTTTTTTCTTCAATTTCTTCAATTTCATTTTTTTTTTAAAATACCAGCCGAGTTTGGAATTACACAGCAATAAGCTCCAGGATCTCACACATGCCAAATGCCCGATTGGATGAGCTGATCGACTGTCAGTCTGTCAGCATCATGTCGGCTCGGGAAGCCTCAAGCACACTATCGGAGGCTCTGCGGGGTTGGGCTGCTAGAATGGAAAAGAATAAAAAGAGAATCCAAAACAGGAAATCCGGCCATTCGCGGAACATGCCACCTTGAGAGAAACACTTTGTGCTCAGACAAGAAGAGCAGCTGAGAAACAATGCAACGCTGGACTGAGGGATTGATTGATAAGTACAGTACACAGTGGGTGAGAGCAGAGACAGAGAGGACCACTCGGCTGACGAATAATATGACAGCTATAGCCGCCTGGGCTGCATAAAGTCTCCTCTCCACACCACCTTTTTTTTTGTTGTGCCGGTGGTTGGTGGCTGGCCAGCTCTTCAATGCTTTGCCCTCCTCCCCAGCTTACGGCTGTGATTGGGTATCACCAAGTTAACCATCAGCAGCCACTCTCCAACTAACGTTAGGCTAGCGGTGAAAAGCCACCCGGAAGAGCTGGGGCGCGAGGTTTTGCTCGGAGGAAAAGTCCGCCCATTGGCCGACCCTTCCATGGATGGCTTCCTTTGGTGGTGTGCTGTGTGATATAATTGCACGGCCTGCAGGCTGCAGACTGCAAGCGAACCTACACACTCACACCACCACACAAACTGTAATGTATAATCCGGACACATTAGTCGTGCCTCGCCAACTAGCCCATCTCGCCCACTCAACCCCCCTGTCGTGAGCCGTTGGACCACTAAAAAGTTTCTCCAGGCTTGCAAATCTTTTACAAACTGAGTGCATCTGCCAGGGCCTCCCGTCTTCCCCCAAAACTAGCCAGCCAGAGACGAGTGTTATCCCCGAATGGGCTTGAGCCTCCAAGCATTATAATATGTGGACAGTAACTACTGGGTATGAGGCGAAAGTTTTATACCCTAGGTAGGTACCTTTTTTTGACGCTAGGCTTTTCTAAGGTTTAGTGTACCCATATATACTAATTTCTATGTACCTTTCGTTTTCCTTAGGAATTATTCCTGTCTTTTTCTCTGACTTCAAGCCAGCCAGCCAGTCAGCCAGCTAGCTACTCAAAATGCCTCGTCAAGGAAGCCATACAAAGCACCTTCATATTAATGATCGAAATTGCATACGTACCCTATATAAAGATGGCGGCCTTCTAGTAGCCGAAATCGTCTA